>SNQJ01S0180584.1:2756-19379 GCA_010110895.2 Picea sitchensis | reverse complement strand
TGCAAAACAGATTAAGCATATAATAATGAGAAAGGACATTATATACCTTGGAATGATGAGATGTAGTGATATTATGAGTCTAAACACTAGTGATGAAGGGTATAATAATGACAAAAAGTATGGGCAAAAAGGTGCAATATGTGTTCCTAACACTTCTCTGGGTCTCGACAACATGCCAGATCAAGAATTATCAGAGCTCCGTAGCTAGTGCTGGACTCTCTCTAGGAGAAAACCACTTCCCAACAGACTCTCTCACATGGAGAGAGATGCTCACAAGCCTAACAAACCACCTCTTCTACCACAGGCCTGACAACTCGCTTCTTCAGCACACTCCTCAACTCAGATCCAACTAGGTGAGGACAACAGTAACGGTTCAACACTCATTCACACAGGAATGACATAAGGTAGAAAGCCACACTGAGTCCAGGAACTGTGTGGCCATAGAAACCCATAGTTACGACACCACACGACTTAGAAAAATATAGAATACTCGGGCTTCACAGAAGACACGACTCAGTCTACGGGTTCTCACTAGTTTCAGGATGTGTGACCAGAGGACAAAACACAGGGATCGAGTGCAGAGGCAAAACGGGTTCAGAATCCAAATGGCCAAATGACTAGTGAACTCACGTGGAGGTTGGAAGAATGACTCACGAGTTACTCGTTCCAGGGTCCCTGGTGGATGTGCTCGTTCATAGTTAGACAGTGGATGGAGAATCGCCAGACTCCCCCGAACCAAACCCCAACATAGCTCAACTCATTAGCTTTTAATGCATGCGCCCAGGTCGACACTTGTCTTCTTGGAGCCACATGCACTACATTTGCATTCGTTACCCTTTCCCAGGAAATTAGGACAACACTCATCAATTGTCCACCTTATCCTTTAGGAAATAATAATAAATTATTATCCCCTTTAGAAGTAAGCCCCCTAGCTTAGCCACTAGGCCCACACACTTAGCCTCCTCCCTTACCCAACCTTGTGGAGGCTTAGTCCCCCATCACTCTTTCTTCGTGGTCAGTCTACACACAACGATGTTTATATTTTATTAATGATCTGCATAATTACATATACAAAATTGGCTCTTGGCCTTTAACACCTAGGCTCTAAGGCCTAATAAATACATAATCCCACCAACTTATATTCACTTGGCTCACTAGCCTATAAACATAATTACAAGTCATAATATAACTGGGGCACTTACATGGGGATATTACACCTTATTTCATCATTCTCCATCAGTGAGCGCCAATAGACTGGTCCATTAGGTAGAGGTGCACAGGGGGTCAGATCAATTGGACGCTTGACTTGACAGTGTGTCGGTACCCTTGTAGGTGAGACGAAGATGTCTCTGTATTATTCCATGATCTCGTCCACTTTATTCTGCTGCAAAGAGAGGCGTTGTGTAGAGGCCACATATGTGGCAACGAACTTCTTCTTACCGTGAGCACAGATCACAAAGAAGACAAAATTCTCAGTCTGTGAAATGACCTTACTGCATTGCTTAGTAGAGATAAAAGAAACAACAGTAGGCGGTGCCACCTCTGGGATCCTGTACAATTGTCTACCCAAAGTAATAATAACATTGCGGGGTCTAGACTCATACACAACATGACGCTTCCACAAATATGGTTGTCCTAAAATAACATCACAAACTTCAAGGGGAGAAATATCACACAATACCTCATCTTTGAAAGGCTTGATGTTGTAGGACAGATGCCACTATTGACTGACACAAATATCTCTTCCTTGACGAAGCCAACCAATGGTGTAGGGATGTAGGTGCAGTGTCATTGGAAGGTTCAACCACTTGATGACCTCTACTGAAATCAAGTTCTTATGACTACCACTATAGAAAATTAAGTGAATCAGAGCACCCTTGACCCACATTTGCGAGTGAAAGAGGCGTTCCCCTTCCTCTGGTTCTTCTGGTTTGCTTGGCCGGAATTTGGTGGCAGCGATCGTGGCACTGGGTTCAACATCAATAATCCGCTTCCCTCCTTCAAGATTTGACTCGAAATTAGAATCAACCTATGATTCAAAATCCTTTAGCTCGACCACGAGGGACTGCTTGGAGTGGCATTCGTCAGTTTTGTGCGAAGGACTTTTATGGTACTCACACAATTTCCCCATGTCCTTCTTCGTCTTCTCATTTCCCTTCTTGTGTTGTGGCTTGGACGAATTGTCCTAAGGGCAGCCATCATGACTTGGTCCCCTGCTATGTGGGTTGGCGTTGCCTTTGCCCTTCTTCGGCTATGAGGGGTTTGCAGATCCAAACTCTCTCTGTTTATGCTTAAATTTATGCTCTATCTTGATAGCGTATCTATAAGTTGTGCCCAATGAGGTGACATCCAAGAAATCCATTTTTGTTTGAATGTATCTATGCAAACAATCACAGTATTTGAGAAACATAAGACACTCAAAATATTTGATACCCAATTTGGTGCGGAGGGTATGGAAAATATTGGTGAATTTTGGTACTGTCTAGTCCCTTTCTTGATGTAGGGTGATCCATCTGGTGTACTGGTCCTCGTAGCTTCCAACGGGGTAGTACTGTTCTTTAATGGCGTCTCGGAAGGAATCCCATATAGGGGCCACCACAAAAATTGCATATTCCTCCACGACCCTTTTCTCAGAGTAAGTATCCCACCATTCTTTAACATCGGGAATGACCTTGAGGAGTGAAAAAGTGATCTTTTCCCGATCGGAAAAATTGTGGACCGAAAAATGTCCTTCGAGCAGATTTAACCATTTATCTACAACATCTAGATATATCAGTCCTTCAAATAATGGAATATCAAAATTTACCTGTACCTTGAAGGGGGTTGCATGGCCACCCGATGAAGATTCTTCTCCCGTGGGCAACCGTCGAAGGATAGGCGCGAAGTTGCCCATCATTTAGTTCATTTGTTGTGTGAGGATTCCTCAAGCAACATTTTAATAGGATCTCCTGCTCCATCATATTTATTTTTGTCTCCCATGTGTTGTTTTCGGGCTTGGCGCAACCGATCTAGTAATGGATCGATTGGTTCGAGTCCCAACTTTTTGTACCCAGAGCTTTTCGAGGACATGCACGAAGAAAAATAAATGAAGAGAAGACCGCTCTGATACCAATGATCTGCATTTAGGAGTGGAACAAACTGATTATAATACTAACTACCATAAACACAAAGATAGGAAGAATAAAACAAATATTCACTGAACAATATCTTCTATTAAATAATGAAATAGGCTGAAACTGTAAAACTGCAGAACTGAAACTTGCTCAAATGGTGGTAGCTATCTCTGAGAAGAGATGTGGATGCTACATGGATCCATCTGAGTGTAATGGATTATAATGAGGCCCCAGAGGCCCTTTTCATATTACTCATGAATGAAAAAACCATAGACATCCAAAAACTTAACCCTAGAAGGTGAAACACCAAAAGTCACGTGGGCCCTATGGGTAAGTTGGTGTAATTTGGTACCTAAACTTCCTAGGGTCGTAACTTTTGCATACGACCTTCGTTTTAGACGCGTGATAGCCCGTTGGAAAGTTATTTCAGAGAACTACACATTTTTCTATCAAAGTCTAACTTCGTCCATAGTTTGACTATGGTGAGTCAAGAAAAAAATGTTTAGGGCCCCAAAACAACCCTGGAAGTACAACAAGTTGTGTTGACGTGAAAAAATACAAAATAAGCCAGTTGGATTAGGTGAGAGGCCACTCGTATCCACCTGGAGAATGTGTGAGGCTTCAAACAACCCAAGAAGTGTAGAACTCACAATTATAAAGTAGTACAAAAAGATGTGCTGAATAAAAAATAGACACGAGGAGCCAATTGGAATAGGTGGGTGGCCACCAATATCCACCTGGATCACTCCTGATGAGTAGTTGATGCACAATATTATAAACGGAGGAAGAAAAAATCTAAATGAGTGGTTCGAGAGGATTTTAAAAGACTATATTGAAGATCAAGTGGTCAAAGACAAAGAATCGATATAGACTATCAAGAATAAATTATATACTAAGTTACACAACGAGTTCCTTTTTACCGTCCCCTCTCTGTTGCATAAATTCCTCCTAGACAAGGGAGCCAATGGCATTGTCGAGTATCGACCTCCCCTGAAAGGTCCTCCTCCAAATTCCAATTGGTGAGAAAGGCAAGAAAAGTGTGAAGAATTCTTGGAAGCTAACTGCAAAGATACCAAAGAATCCTGGGAGTACTTCTTATAGAAATAAAATTAGCTAAATGATAAACAATGATGACTGCGAGTAAGTTAGGCCGACATCAGGGATTTGGAGTATCCGTGAGAAAAAATAAGTCAAATTCGAAGTGAAAAGAAAAGTCGAAGCCAAAGTTAGACCACACCCAAGTCGAAAATGACGAGAGTTGAGAAAAAGATAATTGATTCAAGTGTGAAATCTACATGACGAACACGGATTCACAAACCCTCAACTGACATCCAAAAAATAGAGCAGGATAAAATGAAAAAGAAGTGAGAAGATTTGTAGAAGGAAAAGGATCCCGAAAAATCTCATAGAAAACCTACCCAGGCGCGACAGTTCATTGGAGAAGCCCTTGAGAGCGCCTCGATGGCTCGTGGGAGGAGTGAAAACTTGCAATTGAGTATGGCAGTCAATGATGCCCAACAAGCCAATGATCAATTCGATATGGAAATCAATGATTCGAGACCTACAATCCGATTTTCTCATATAAGAAGTCCTAATCCATGCATTACATACTTTCTCCAACAATGAATTCATATTGATACACAATCACCACGGGTGTGTTGTCGAACTGATAATAATGACTAGATAAGAGATGTAGTGTTAATCGAAGCATAAGAAAATACTCATAATGGACCAGAAGACATAATAATTCATGTAAGAGATCTCACAGACGTCGCCCCCCTACCGAAACTGCTTCTAAAAGATTCAAATTCAACAGAAAGTGAAAGTGAACCGACACGACCATGTAGAGGACGACTCATCAAGTATATAGATAAAGCTTGTCAAATAGAGGACTCAATCCTAAACCAAGAACGAGTACAGTTAGCAATCGAATATATCTTGACTAAATAACATCCAAATATTCCAATGATTGAGTCAAATAGCTCGACCTTGACTCCAGAAAATATTACTGCATCAACCTCCAAGTCGAACTCGACTAAATATATTGCAATAAATCCAATTGCTAAAAAGAAATCAATAATGGGACTTAACTACATCCCTATTTACAAAGGTGACGAAGATCCCAAACAACATTGGTTCGTTTGCGAGAAATTTTGGGATGCTGCAGATATAGTCAACGAAGAAAAACAAATGGCCCAGTTTGGAGATGTGCTTCGAGCTGGAGCTCTTACTTGGTTTATGAATTTCACTAACAATCAAACACATACAAAAAATGAAATAAAGCAGAATTTCCTTACATTTTTTAAGACACAAGATATAATCCATCTGGCAACACAAAAACTTAAGGAAATCAAGTAGAATCTAGGAAAAATGTGTGCATATACAACAAAAGATTCAAGGATTTACTGAGTCAAATACCATACACGATTGAAGAAAAGATACTAGTACAATGATACGTAGTGGG
The DNA here is from genome assembly GCA_010110895.2 of Picea sitchensis. Lineage (NCBI taxonomy): Eukaryota > Viridiplantae > Streptophyta > Pinopsida > Pinales > Pinaceae > Picea > Picea sitchensis. The sequence goes on along the minus strand of SNQJ01S0180584.1, from coordinate 13,802 downwards.
ACTATTACAAAATATCAAAGCCCCATTAAGGATGTATGACCTTTAGACATGTGAAGAAATCCTCAAAAAAACTCAAAGGATTGAAATGGAAGATGAAGGCTTGATTAATTCATCAAGCATTGAAAAGATATTGGAAGACAATATAAAAAAACTACAACAGACAATTAAAAACATATCAACCAGTCACAACGAACTCTGGTGTACCATTTTCTCTAGCGAATGACACACTAAAGAATATTGTAAATTTAGCAATGCCTTAGACCCAATAATCAGGGACATCCAGATTGAAACTTATTGTGATATCTGTGAAGCCTTGACCAATCATGCAACAAGATATTGTCTGCACAATTTAAGAAATGTACGTCCCAAGTGGTTTCGTATATGCGAAGAAAATAATCATTCCACCCAAGAATTTTGTTTGAATGGTAAGAACAAAACAAATATACACTCAGTTTATCATACACAAGCAGTCGACCAGAATGTTGACCAAGGGAACGACTATAGAGGTCAAGGTTGAAGTGGATACCAAGGTTGAGATAGAGGAGGACGAGGAAAATTTGGAAGAGGACGCGGTCGAGGATGATACTACTAATTTAACTGCTGGAAAGAAGACCACATTAGTACAGACTGCCCGATAAAAGACATAACTATTTTAAAGTTTTGTAATTTTTGTGGAGTGGGAGATCACTCCCTAGAATACTGTTCGATTGTGTTGGAAAAAGTCACGACCAAGAGAAATGTAAACCCCTTACATACATTTCCGAAACAAGAAATTTTGAATTCAAAACTCTCCATGTGGTCACAAGATCAGGAGAAAGTAAAGATAATTACCATGAGGCACCAAATCGATAAGGAAACAAAATTCCATATCCTGACTCCGACGAAGAAGAGAGGATAATGCGAGAAGCACTGAACTTATTTAAAAATATTGACCAAGATAAATCAAATGAAGAAAGAGCGAGTATGTCCAACAATTACATTGAGGAATTTCTACAATTACTAAAAGAAAAGAAATCAGTAGGACGCCTTATCGACTTACTAAATATATTAAGAGAATATAAAGAAAATCAAAGACCAGTAAAATGTGTAAGGCAATTGTATCAAGATAGAACCACGAGCGATTTTGATCCTCAAGTCAACCTAGAATTCAATGGCCATATGATTAAACAAGTCATGGTTGACTTTGGATCACAAGTGAACATACTTCCTAAAGAAACACGGGTCCGACTTGGAAGACCCTTGCTACAACCGACAAGGAACTACTTAAAACTAGCAAATCAAAGATTCATCGAACCATTCGACACTCTCAAAAGTGTCATCAATTATATAATGGGAATTCTGACAAGATTCAACTTTGAAGTCATAAACGTGTTTCAAGGCATTCCTACTTATCTTGCACTAGTCGGAAGACCCTAGGGTCAGAACATGAAAGCCATGATATCTTTATAAAGAGATTGAATCAAGATAAAAGGAAGTGAAAGAAAAATTATAATCCCCTACACCCAAAATAAAGAAAACCGTCGATCGAGACATGGGACGAGGCCCAAGAAACACATCGACCATTTCAAGTGATGCATGAACATAAAGACAACGTCGAATCTAATATTGAAGGAGAAATACGAGTTGGATCTCCATTGTCAATAGGCCAAAATTCAGTTACATAATTGTACATTTTGTAGATGGAGAATTATGAAGCCCAAGACAAATAACATCGTTTGATAGAGGAAATATCTATCAAACGATCCAGAACATGCTTTTCGATTCATGCAGTCCCTATCGTTGCCGAAAGAAGATTAAAAAAAACACCAACATTAATACCAACTAATTCATACACAAGAACTTCCTCAGTTTAATAAACAAAGTTCTTCGTCATCACATGTCAACGAAGTCTTCAAATCAGTTGGGGAAGAAGGAAGAATACAAATTCTGGTTGAATCCTTCACTGCCTAAGAAACCCAATGGTGGGGGACCATGAAAAGTGACTTCAAACATGGAATACCGCCACATTGTATTTTGTGGAAAGATTCGGTGGGGAAAATATCTCTGCAAATATCGACATCCTAATCTTTAAACCCAGATTCAACCTAGTGATACACATACATAAGTGTGAGAAAGAATGGAAAAAAGCAGGTGTTAAGGTCCTAACCCGCACATAGGAAGATCAATGTATTCGGATGTAATAAAGGTCAATATTAATAAGACCTTTCAATAAAATAGAATAAGGCGGATGTAAGAAGACCTAATAGAAGCTTCCGCTTCTAGAAGGATCTTCCTATATCGACATCCTAATCTTTAAACCCAGATTCAACCTAGTGATACACATACATAAGTGTGAGAAAGAATGGAAAAAGCAGTGTTAAGGTCCTAACCCGCGACATAGGGAAGATCAATGTATTCGATGTAATAAAGGTCAATATTAATAAGACCTTCAATAAAATAGAATATATGGATGTAAGAAGACCTATTAATAGAAGCTTCCGCCTAGAAGGATCTTCCCTAGATGCTTCTTTAGTATAAATAGGAGTTGAGGGTATGAGAACCCTAGCTTGGATATTATTGTAACAGCCGCCTCGATTGAGGTTGCCCCCAAGAGGCCTCGCGAATCATCAAGCATCGCATTCAAAGTGCTATTTCGTTGCTACCAGATATCATTTCGCGGTATTGTGAAGATTACGTCGATATTTGAGATGGAGGAATGGAGGATGGAATGGATGGAAAGAGGAAGGAGGATGGAAGGATGGAAGGATGGATGGAATGGAAGGAAGGAATGGATGGAAATGGATGGACAGGAATGGAGGACATGGACGGATGGAATGGATGGATTTATGGAGGAAAGGATGGATGGAGGATGGACGGATGGATGGACGATGGAAAGATGGAATGGAAGGAGGAATGGAGGAAGGAAATGGATGGACTGACCGGATGGGATGGACGGATGGACAACAGGAGGAAGGATGGATGGAGGAATGGAAGGGACGGATGGAATGGAGGATGGAGGATGGAGGAACACGCTATGCAGGAACGGAGGATGGAGGACGGAATGGAGTGGAGAAGGAATGGAGGATGGAATGGATAAAGGATGAATGGAAAGGATGGATGGATGGACATGGAGGAAGAGGATGATGAATGGATGGATGGAGCCCGGATGGAGGATGGATGGAGCCGGAGCCGGAGGAAGGATGAAGATAATGGAATGGAGGAAATGGAAGAAGGATGGAATGGACAGGAATGGAGGAAAGAGGAGGAAACGGATGGAACGGATGGAAAGATGGATGGAAAGTGGATGGATGGATGGAGGACGACTGGATGATGGAGGACGGATGAATGGAAGGAATGGAGGAAATGGATGGACATGGAATGGATGGAAATGGACCGAGATGCACGTAGTTGCATGCACTGTGAATGGTCGCGGTTCCAAAGTTCGTGATCTAATTCAAAGAATTGCAGTCCAATGCTACATCTCCCCCAGGGTAATTTTGTCTCTAGGATGAGCTTCGATAAAGGTCGCTTGTATTTATAACCAATCCAAGCTCAAATCCACGGTACCAGCTTCATGCTACACCCACAAGAATTCGGTTCACCAAACATATGACAGGATCAAACGTTCTTTTCCCTGGGATGGTATGAAACAGACATCCGTAAGTTTGTATTGAATGTGAGGTCCGCCAATGCAACAAGGGGAGAAACAATCAAATCTCCAGTACACTCCAACCACTTCCACCGATATTTGAAGGATATATCTATGGATTTTATTACGTGCTCCAAATCGTGTGGAATAAATCGCTGATAAATGGGCAGATCATCTTCCGGGTAAGTATGTCATTTTTCAACACCATTTTACAACATCCATTGTGGCTCAAACTTTCATGTATCAGGCCCTCAAGCTTCATGGCATGCCAAATCATTGTTTCCGATCGAGACCCAACTTTCACAAGGCACTTTTGGCAAGAACGCTTTAAGCTACAAGGCACACAGCTGCATCTCAGCTCATCTTATCAACCCCAGACAGATGGACAAACAGAAATTGCCAACAAGTGTTTGGAACCGCCCAAGGTGCTTTTCATCGTAAAACAACTCCAAGGCTCACGAGTTACCTTCCTCGCCGAATGGTGGTACAACACTACATATCATACAACCACCGCATGACTCCCTTTGAAGCAGTATATGGATAAAATCCACTTTCATTTCTCTCATATTTTCCAGTTGTCTCGAAGGTTCAGGTGGTTGGCCAAACACTTATAGTTCTAGAGGATATTATTTGTACCTTTAAAGAGAACTTGATCATGGCCCGTAACGTAATGAAGCAACAAGCGTATCAAGGTCGCCGGACCAATTTGTAGAAGGATCGTGTAGTTTTTATGCTACAACCATATAAGCAAACTTCCTTATCGAAGGCGCTGTCGCTTAGCCTCAAATTTGTACGGCCCATAGCTTCTAAGCCGGTGGACAAGTCGGTGATATCGCTAGCTCGCCTAAATACCAAAAGCTACATCCGCTTTTCACAAGCTCTTCTTGAAGAAGGTGATCGGAACCAAAGCCAACTTCAAACCAACCTTCCAGAAGTTAGTCAAGAAGGATCCATTTACAACCAAGCGCTTTGACCGTAGGGGATGTCACACAAAGAACCATCAAGGAAGTGTTCGTGATGCTGGAAAGATATGACTCCACCAGATATTTCAGAACCACCACCATTCTGCGAAATAGCTTCATTAATCTCAAGCCTCGAGGACAAGGTCGTTTTTGGCATGACATTAAGGTCCCAAACCTCAGCATTACAAGAAGATCAATGTATTCGATGTAATAAAGGTCACTATTAATAAGACCTTCAATAAAATAGAATAAGCAGATGTAAGAAGACCTTATTAGAAGCTTCAGCTTCTAGAAGGTTCTTCCTCCAGATGCTTCTTTTAGTATAAATAGGAGTCGAGGGTAAAGGAGAACCCTAGCTTGGATATTATTGTAATAGAGCGCTGCTCGATTGGAGGTTGCCCCCTCGAAGAGGCCTGTGAACATTGCTATCAGATTCAAAGTGCTATTTCTGTTGCTACTTCATATATCATTTCTGTGTACTGTGAAGATTATGATGGATATTTTACTATTATTTTGTCATTTCTAGCATTTCATTTCTGTTCTACATATTTTATATATCTGGTATCTTGCAGCAGGATACCGAGACGAAAGAGTATGACCGCACATGTTTTTGAATACATTAGATGATATACCAGCTCATAAGTGATATACGAATGAAGAAGCATCGAGTCACATTTTTTATTGGAATGAAATAAAAAATAACTTCCTAAAAGATTTCGAATTTAATCCTAAAGAGGCACTCCTACAAGAGACAACTATAGAAATAAAAAAATTGTTGGGAAAACCAAGCCCTGATAAAATTAAGGAAAAAGGAAAAACTAAAGTTGATCAGGGATCGAATTCAACTTGTAATTTAGTATCGACACACAACATAGATAATGTAATAGATCGATGAGTAGAAATGGAAAACACAAGTTTTCTAGGAAAAATATTTTGATGGAAAAAGGACCACCCAAGAGTGTTAAATTTTGTAAAAAAAGGCTACTCCGTGACCAAGGAAGGAACATAGGAGCAAAAACACAGAGAAAAAATCAATTTCCCTTCAAGTTACAATCAATTCATAGAATGATAGCGTCAATTAGACGATTCGAAAGTGATCGACTGGATGGATGTGGAAATAAAGACCAAAGAATTCAACATCTCTATAGATGGGCAACCAAAAATGGCCAGAGTAGGAAACTATTGATCTGAGAAGAAAACCATGAAAATAGTCGATCTACTAAAAGAATATCAAGACATATTCGCATGTGACTATAAATATCTCAAATGATTAGTACAAGAGATGGGAGAAATGAAGATTGAACTCCTTACCGAAGCTAAACCCATCAATAAATGACCATATAAATTGGTGCACAAATACAAACCCAATGTTCAAAAGGAAATCTAAGCAACGCTAACTGCTAATATCATATACTCAATCGACAAGTTGGAATGGGAAATTTTGATGGTCGTGCAACCTAAGAAACAAAACCCAAAAAAGCTGAGAATCTGTGTCGACTTTCGAGGATTAAACAAACTCATAGTAATTGACCCATTCCCAACACCTTTTGCCGATGCAATTATCAATGAAGTTGTGGGTCATGAATGTTACTTGTTCTTTGATGGATTCTTTGGATGCAATAAAGTATCGATAGAAAAATAATACCAAGAAAAAACCACATTTGTCTCTGAGTTTGGCTCTTTTTCATATAGAGTAATTCCCTTCGGTTTAAACAATTCCCCAACAGTCTTTTCCAGAATAGTGGTTAAGGAATTTCAAGAGTATATATATAAAACAATGACAATCTACTTTGATGACTGGACCATCTATAGCCTCCTAAAATATCATATACAATGGCTAAGAATGGTGTTGGAAAGATGCAGACAAATCCATTTATCCATAAATATTAAAAAATGCACTTTGTCATGCCAGTTGATATATTGTTGGGCCATATCGTATGTGTTAACACATAGGATGTACAAGAGTCAAGGTTTTCTCTCATTTTTTCAAATTTTTGTTAGTCTACTCTAAGAAGGTCTCTTTTGGTCCTTGTTAGTCATGTGTTATGTCTTTCTTATAAGTAATTGGTTTAAAACTTGTGAGCTGATCAGAGTACGGTTATAAAATCTTGATGTCATGATGGTGGTTGTCATCATTTGTAAAGACAGAAAGTATTGTTCATGTTTTCATAATTTGAAGTTCACCATCAACTATTTTTTCCAAAAAGGTTGTATAAAAGGTTTTAAGGATCCACTTAACCATCTAAGTGTCATGTCACCTGTCAAATCTCATTCGCTGCAGACTCTCCTAGAAGTTCACAACAATTCAAAATACCTCATGCACTAAATCGTACATGATTATGATTTTGGAAATGTATCACTTGGTGGATTCTTGTTTTCAATGCCTTGTCATCATGAAAAATATATGCTATTTCAATTTTCAAAGATTTCACTGCAGACTGTTCCCCATTGCAAACTATCAGTCGTTGCAAACTGTCTAGATGCTGCAAACTGGTTAAGCACTCCAAAACCCCCTTTTTACACACGATTTGAAACCCTAAGCATGTTGACTTGAGTAACCTCTCATGTAACCTTTCCTTCACTCATGGTTTAGATGTCATCTTTCCACTCAAAATACAAGCTCACATTTTATCTCTAAAACTGAAAATTCTTTTGCTACAAACCCATTTACTACAAACCAAATAAGCGTTGAGAACTCTCTATTTTTCCAGTTGCTTAGAAATATTGTTATTTGAGTCTGCATTCATCCTTGTCATCATCATTTCATCTAGCCTTCCAAATTCAACTTACATTTTTGTCTATGCAAAATCGTTCTAGTGTAAACCCTAGTTGCAGCAAAACCCTAGATTCACTAGATTTTAGCACACAATATGTTGGAAACAATTATCAGAGAGGTTTGTACTCTTATTTGACTTGCCATGGAATAAGATGCATCTGAAGCACTAGCTCAACAAATAAACAAATCCAAATCTCTTAAAGATCCTATAGAAATTATTAAACTAAATTCTCCTTCTAAAGGGAGAAATCCCACTTTCAAAGGGCTTAGAAAGAAAATAAAAGAGACAAAGGCTAGGAATAAAAAACTAAAAAAGGAAAATCTACAAGATATAATTAAATTGAAGGAAAACATAGATATGTGTGAAGAAGCCATTGCAAAGGAAAAATAGTTAATGAAGAGATCACTGCCCCTACATAGACAGGTAAAAAATGTGTATAGAAAGAAGAGATCTTTTCAAGCTGTGAGTAAAAAACAAATTGTCATCTATAGGAAAGTTCGCAATGAATTTTGCATAAGCGTTGTGAACCTACTGAAATTGAAACAATTTGCAACAAATTAGTATGTTGCAAACTCGTATTTGCATCATGTATTTTAAAATATGAACTGGGTTTTGCTAAAAAAATATTTTGGAGAAGAATCATAATGTCATTGACTTTTTGACAAAAACTCATCCAACCCAGTTCGTCATTTGGGAGAAACGTTGAAAACATCACCTATAGGAAAGTTCGCAATGAATCCTATAGATGCGCTGTGAAATCTAACACTCTGATAAATCCGAGTTATAGGAGAGTTTCCAACTGTGAGAGGAGGTTCGAATGGTTCTCTAGGAGGTAGTTAGACATCAAGGGACACTTGTACCTGAAATCCAGCTCCACTAGATCTCCAAACATGAGTTGGTTGTAGTTTCATTTATCATCACCAACAACTTCCTGGAATCTAGCAGTTTGTTAATTTTCTATTTGTTTGTCTATTGCCACATATCTCCAAGTCACAGAATCCTATGCTAGAGATAGATGACGAGTCATAGAGGAGTTCTTAATGTAATTTTCTATTTAAAGAGTGATATGAATCCAATAGAGGGTTGGAATGGTTGGATGTGAAGCTTTATCTTTTGGCTGGAGACTATAAAAAGTTCCCACACTATGTATGTACAGACTTAAGACTCTTGAGTAATTGAAGATCAACTCCTTTTATACTCTTTCATGCTATTATTCTTGTCTTTCTTTAGTATTATCTACTGATGAAGGATTTATCTTTAGCACTTGTGTTCATGATATGGAGTGACTGATTTACTGTAATTTTGTTAATGCAAGTATTGTCAAAGTATATTTACTTGTTAACCAGGAGGTTCCTTGTTAGTAAGAATTCCACTGTATGTGTGCCACAATGCTAAATGTAACTTGGTTCATATATTTCATTCTTCTCCTTCATTCTTCCATCTTTTCACTAATATTTAAAAAATAATCTAAGATTGTTCAAGCCTTGATTGTTGGAGTATGCTATGTGGAGATTTTGTGTTGATATCTTAAATTGAGTTTCTCATCCATTCATGACACTTGAGATCACAAAACCTTAATTTTTTATAAACCTACAAATTTTTTGATTGGTATTAGGCTTACAACTACAATAGTCGAGATGTGACTTATAATGTTAACATTTTTGGCCTCATTGTCGGGGAACAAAGACACAAAGATATGTTCCTTGGGTTGTATGACAAAGACTATGAGCAACACTTGATGGTGAACAAGCATTGGTGACAAAATAGACTGCAATTTTTCACCGTAGCAACTCCACACACTTGAATAACTTGTTGGTGATTCAAATCAGTCACAAGACTCCATTGAAGAACATGCTCAGACAAAAAAAGATGAAAGGAAGAAACATGAAGTCCAGATATCAAGTCATGAGTTTCTTTCAGGAACTTTTTTTATTTTTCATCGTCTCTTTCTTGTATTTTCCTTCACATATCAAAAGAATCACCATTTTCTTTGTCTATTTGAATGACCATCAACCCATTGTTGTATATCCCTCCTTGAAAGAAGAAGATTTATCCTCTTCTTGCATCATTGATTTTTATCATTTTCCTTTGTCCAAACCATGTGAGAATGATGTTTGTATCCAAATATCTCCTGAAATTGATCAGCCCTATAGCCATGTGGATTATAAAGTTGGTTTACCTCCTGTAAACTTCGTTATATCTTTCAATCAACTTGTTGTACCTCGTGCTCAGCCCACTAATGTTCAGTCTAGAATTAGAGAGAAAAATTTTAAACCCTTAAAGTTTCATCTACTCTCGATCCTTACCGTCCCAAGTTTTTAGAATATCTGTCTCTTTTTATTGGGGAAGATCATATCACAGCCGAGAAGCATTTGAGAGATTTTCAAAATTTCATTGACAATTTGGAAATCATGCATGAGGATGTTGTCATGAGGTTATTTTCCAAATCTTTGGTTGGGGATGCTTCTTTGTGGTTTAAAAATATGTAGGTTGGTTCTATTGGTTCGTGGGTTGAGTTATATAATGCATTTTCAAGATATTGGGGAAAGAAAAAATCCTTTGATCAATACTTAACTGAGTTTTGTGCTTTGAGGTGAGAGAAGGATGAAGTTCTTGGTACATTCAACAAGAGGTTTTACAATTTTATTTGCAGTATGCCTATTGAAATCCAAACCTCTGAAGTTGCTGCCATGGTACAATATATAGTGGCACAACATCCTGATCTATTTATTTTCCTCAGAGAAAGAAAATCACCATCCTTGCAACAGATGTTTGTTGATGCAGATGAATTTGAGAGCAACCTTTGGTCTTTTGCACAACTCTCTAGTCAGATCTTAGACAATGTTTTGGATGCCGAAGAATCAAAGGAAGGATATGGAAAAAAAGAATCTAGTCCAATCTTGCAAGTGTTTCAACATGCTTGTGCATCATTTTCAGATTTTAATTCTTTTTCAAATATTTAAATTATTAAATCAAAATTTTGTATTGTTGAGGGAAAATGTACATGCTCATAACTCATATCGACAAGATGAATTTACATGTATAGTTGAATATTATCCTAGTTATGAGCAAAGGGATGATTTTGTGTATGAATATTATCATGAAGATCATTTTGTAGAAGATAATTATCAGTTGGTCAAGAAAAAAACTTACATTTCAAAGAGTTTGGTTGTTGATATTAGGGATCGACGAATCTTTTTTGTTCATGATAATATGAAAGATTATATATTCTTAAATTATGGTCAAAATCTTTCACTCCAGGAAGAAATCCAACAAGAAACTAAAAGGGAGTAGATTTTTGTATTAGCATCTGCAAATAAGTTTTTTTCCCAAGCAGATAATCAACAATCAGAAAAATCTTTTGTTTTTCATGATTATTTTGAATAATTTGATATTTATGGAACGTTTCAAGGACGTCGAGAGGATTGCAGTCTTGTCAACAGAGAATAAAATATGAAGGAGCTTCCTAGTCTTCTTATTCAACCAAATTTATGTTATGTTATTCATGATCCCATAGCCATATACATGGAATGTTTCTGTTCAAAAGTTTCCAGTGCTTGAGCTTTCACCATGCAAGTAAGTTGCAGCCGTAAGTATCAACTTCTCATTGAATTTCTGATGCATTTGTTGCATTTGTTGTGGGTTTTATCAAATAGCTTCCTGCAAATATTTTCTTCAG
>SNQJ01S0180581.1:3823-23203 GCA_010110895.2 Picea sitchensis | reverse complement strand
ATTAAATGATGATGTCAAGCATTTATTGAACAAGTTGTTGATTGGATATACTATAGGCTTGGTCATTTTGGTAGATATTGATGAATTGGTGATCTTTCATAGGCTATTTAGCAGAACGTTGACTTCACCTTATCTATTACATTGCTTATTAAATAAAATAAGATAGTTAAGAAGTACTAACCCTCTGAGTTATAGCTTGCAAATATACATATTGTGTTGTTATTATCTTGTTCCGGGCAAGTATTTTCAACAGGGACTTCACTTCTTTATTAACTGATTAGTCAGGCTGTCTGATACTAGTGGTAACCTGTGAGGAGGGAAATCTTAACACTTGACCTTGTATCCATTGCCTCTTCAAACCCCAGGTTACCGGGGACGTGTCCCCTGGGCTAACCTCCCTAAAGAGAAAGAACCTCCCCATCGAGGTGTCATTGGGTGGGGAAGGTTCATGTTTCGCCAGTTTTTCCTCTTTCCTTTAGCCTGTGACCTAAAATACAAATTGCACGATAATAGGCACAATGTCAACCACCAGGGTGAAACAGGGCAAAGAGCATAATTCCCAAACAAATGTCACATAATCAAAAGCAGTTATAGATGTAACAAACTTAAATGCCTCAAATATTGAAATGACACTCACCATAATACCTACTTGTAACTCATCCAACAAGACCTGATGTCTTCCAAAGGCCAGCTGATGTGGTGGATAGCATCATGATCAACTTGGAGCTATGGTTGTGAGGTGGGCCTTCATCTATTCAAGTAGACATTGATGGTCAAGTTGTCTCTTGGTACTCCATGTCTGCAACCTGAGGGCCTCGAGACATCATATCCTTAGTTATCCCACAAAATGGGGATAACACACCCTATTTATGTTTCACGTCTGCCTTTGTTAGCTTTCTCTTCCATTGTTACACCTGCACTTGTAAAACCAATATTGTTTTATTTATTATTAAAATAGAATGACACAGATACTATAACAACATTAGTGGCCGAAATAAAATACTTGAGACTGTAACAACACTAGTGGTAAAGATACACTACCTGAAGAGGCATCAAGGACAAAATCAGAAGGGTGGGTTTTCCGCAATGCCTTTTTTGATTGAGATGGATAAGTCAAGTTGAGTCTGTTATATTCTGTAATCAACTCCTCCCCTATAGTGACAATGATGAAAATAACTAGTCCTTAATACTTTTCTAAAAATCTATAGCCTAAGTATGGGATTTTATCTTTATCTGCTATAATTGCCTATGATCATGGGGAAATTGTTCAGTTGCTCTGGGATTTTATAAGATAACCACAAAAAAAAAATTGCATCTCTTGAGCTGAGATAGACAAAGCAGGACCTATATCCAAAGTATTATATATCCTATGCCTCTTGAGTTGCAAGGGACATGTCAATTTTCATCCGAAGAGATATATAATGGGTTATGTTCAAATCCTCTCCTACATTTTGTAAATTTCTTATAATCTACACCCTAAGTAGGGACCTTTTGTCTTTGTTTAAAAACTAATATCACCTACTATGGTTGTGCGGGCATTGCTCATTTTATTCTTAGCTTGTATATGACATAATTATTACACCAACACCACAACCTTGTGTAGGATATTTTCAACATTTTTGCAATGTGGGCTCTGTCCAACATTGGAGGGTAGGTATAGTCATGGAAAACTTGGTGTAGGGTCAAGTGGCCCTATGTGACCATTTTTTCCTTTTGGATAAAGAGTGAATCTTCAAATGAAATATTTTTTGGAGCAATCTCCCCCCTCGTCGAATAGATCAACATTTTTCAATGGTATGACATTTTTTCAATTTAACAAAATAAAAATCATACCTCCAACCAATAAACAAAAAACAAAAGAAAAATCTATAAGAAATAAGACATCAAAATTAAAAAATATTAAACTCCCACCATAAACCTGTTAGTGTTTTACCCAACTTTTCAAACCAAAATATGTTCAATGTAACAACAAAAATCAATAAGGTAATTGGAATGAAAATTTGTTGCATCTTAAAGTCTTAATTTGATGATTTATAACATCCTTTACAATTGCACAAAATGCATGAAACTAATTAAGCTATTGAATCCTATGCAATTTCTTCTTTGACTTATCTCCAACTAAGTAAAAAACTAAACCAAGCTATAAGCCACAAAAACTCCAACAAAGCTAGTAGTTTACTTCCTCTTAGTAGTTCCAACAACCCTAAAAAATATCTATCAATGAGGAGTGAGTGTTCATTATTTGCAACAATAACGATTAGATTACCAACATAAATGTCAATCAAAATAGATGTGTCAATAATGACTAGTTTAAATCCAAATGAACAATTTTGCAATGAACAACCTCATTATAATGCCAACAACAACAAAATCAATGATACAACAAACTTATTATAAAATTATGATAACAACATAATTTTATATGAATCAAGGTTTAAAGTTATCAAGAAAATATTTAAAGATATTGAAGAGCTAATAGGGTGGTGTTATGGTGTTGGTTCAATGGTAAAAACAATTATTGTTAAGCCACCCACAAGGGGTTCCAATCTAGGGGTCCCCTCACTACTGGTGGAACAAAGAAGGCCAACGTGCACAAGTCATGGGGAACGTGGGAAAATTTTATGGAACAATTACCCCCCATGTCACCAAAAGCTAGTTTGACCGTTTATGGGTAGTTAAACCTTTGTAAGGTTTGCATAACAAAAATTTCAAAGACATAAAACCAAAAACCAATAGGGTCCAACAATGGTAAAAAATATATCTTCTAGTTGCATTTGCAAGGTTTAAGATTAAGATTGGGATTGGAAAAGTAATGTATTAAGAACAATAAACAAAAATCAAATGAGTTCTCCCAAGTTAGTTAAGGATAAAGATATCTTTAAGATCAATATTGGGATTGGAAAAGTAATGTATTAAGAACAATAAACAAAAATCAAATGAGTTATCCCAAGTTAGTTAAGGATAAAGATATCAAGCTCATTTAGCTAATGCATACAAAACACAATTGGATAGGCCATTACCAACAAGATAATGAAGAAATGGAAGTGAACAATCTTGATTGACTACTGAATCAATTCATTTTTTTAATCTATTTGGTATTCAACATATGGAAGGCAATGCTCTGCAAACACAATCAAATTATGTATTCTTATTGTTTAAAAAAAAAAAAGAATCTCCTTGGAGGAATATTTATCTATGGATTAATGTTAGAAGGGTTGAAAAGGAGCTTACTCAATGTGCTTTATAGGAACAAAGTGTTACTTTCCATGGATCATAAATCGATCTGGTATGGGCACCATTAAATCCATGATTTGTAAAAACACTAGGTAACCCTAAAATGGAAAAGGTACTTAAAAACTGTAATCATCAAAGAAAATCCACAAAAGTTAACCTATGGATGGAATGGAGTGCATAAAATATCACAGCCCCCATCTATTACAAGACCTCACAGTAAATGCCGAGGGGAGAGAGTTGTGTTCCCTAGTATATTAGTTTTGGTCATATAACATATCTAAAGGGCTACCAATGCTCTGGGGGGAAGAGAGAGTTGTGTTCCCTAGTATATTAGTTTTGGTCATATAACATATCTAAAGGGCTACCAATGCTCTAACCATCACATAAAAACATAGACTTCTATAAGAAAAATGCATTATGGCATAATATTGAGTCATGTTTGCTTTTTATAAACAACCACATTTTTATGTTCTCATGTGACGTGTGGATGTGACACTTTTAAATTAGATAATAATGTTTGTCGAAGCGTGTCATGTTCTATGTATAACTTTTTACAAAAGATTTTATGTTTTAAAAAAAAACTTAACTCGTTACACCAGTTCCCTTTCTGAGAGGAAATACCTCCAAATCGTTTATGTTTAAAAAAAAAACTTAACTCGTTCCGCTATTAACAATTTGGTGTAGTATCACTTTAGGCTTGATCCATTTAACTCTGGATCTATCATGCGCTGAGAGGGATTGAATTCCTAGAGGTGCAAACCTCCTTTTAGAGTGAAAAACTTGAGGAAAGGTTTGAACCTCAAGGGATTTGATCCCTCTTGATGCATGATAGATCCAAAGTTGAATGAATCTACGTTGATATAAGGAAATATGAAGCATATCAGTCACATTTGTGATTATGATTGTGCTTGTATTGTATTTTCAAAGGAAATTGGACATATTTTTAAATGAAAGCAATCAAACAAGTTAATATATTTAAGATGTGTTAAGTTTTCAAAGATATTGAGAAGCATGTGCAAATCAAAGTAACCTTCCAAATCAATATGTTAGAGGTTTACAAAATTGGAAGTATATCATATAACAATTACAAAATTTAAAAAGAAAATTTATAATTATGGATTATTATTATATTGTTTCACTTATTTTTGTGAAACATTATGATATTTTGTATTTTTAGGTGAGATACTATGATTTTGGATATTCATTTTATAGATATTGTAGGGACCAATAATTTAAATTTAAATTTACTTTATACACCCCTTTATGATTGTCAATGCATGTTTTACTTTCAAATCATCGAATTCATCCATGGATATTAATAAAAATTTAATTTCAATTGAATAAATAAAAGGAACACTCATACTAAAGTAGGTTCATATGCTCCAAGGCCTCCCTTAAGACATTGTCAAGATTACTACTAAACAAAGTAAATCCTACAAAATCAATATCCAAATTTCATTATTTCCGTTACATATGAACATTATTGAGTTTGCAACCTTTATGAGAGAATATTATCATGGACTCTCATCAATTCTAGAAACCACGCTACCATCACAATATAACTGAGTTACTTAAAACTTAAAAATGGACATTAATAATAATATTTTTATTGACTTAGGTTTAAGTTCCATTATGAAATTTGATTCTAAGAAAAAGAGGTATATCTCAATTTTAGTTCTAAGAAATAGAGGTCTTGTAGAATAGGTAAATCTGAAAGAATTATAAGACAAAAAAATAAAATAATGAACCTATTTTAAATTTTACCTTGTGAAGATTTAATATCCTTCATTCTATGATAATTTATGGGTTGTACTAAGAAGATATAATATAATATTGTAAATGATCCTTATGAAAATAAATAAAGTTTGATGGGGAGGATGGATAAAAAGCCATTAATGAACCATGTCTTTTCTTATCTTTGATTCATGGATGTCATGAATTGATCTCCACCATTTGTCAATAAATACCTACTTGTGTATTACAATATCAATATATTAAGGTTGCAATGTAAGAATTGTAGCATTTGATTTTTAGTGACAACATATTTTCCAATTGAAGCACGAACCACAAGCAAGATCTTGGAACCCCTATTTAGTCACCCGATGGAATAGTTCCAATGACCATCACTCAACAAGTTCAAGATACAATGAGGTGATTCACCTTGTTATTGCACAAATTGTAGGTTGGTCAAAGCCCGACCCAAACCAGAAGATGGAGACAATGGTGGGAGAGTCTACCCACTGTCACTTTAGATAAAACCTCCCCTCGCTTTAGTGAAGGATAAATCCAACACAAGGGGGGAATCCTGGGTGAACATAGGGGGGAATGAGGTGGAAAGTGTAGTGGTGGAAGGTTATGCCCCTATAGGTCAAGATAAGAAATGGAAGATGGCTTGGAAATGAGTCTTGGTGATGGTAAATATTTTCCAGAGCCTTGAGTACCTGTAGAAGAGAATTGTACCTACCCGAGACGTGCCCGAGACAAGAGAAATGACCAATATACAAGCATGAATATCAAAGGGACAAGAAAGTGAATCTTGTTATCCTATATAGCAGTAGTAAACATAAATATATATCAACAATAACAATAGCTAGTCACTACTGATCTAACCATCAAAATTGTCAAATAATTATTGGACAATGAAGTATTAAAAAAGTAGATAACTTTCCAATACTTAAGCATGAACTTTGACAATAAATTAGGGATACCAAATGAAGTTATCAACAAAGTGTTAGGGAATCCTTATGGCTGTAGAAAAAAACGGGTACAACACTATGTTCCAACCATAAAAATCAACAAGTAAACCGTAAAAAAGATAGTCAATAACCAGTAGAACAATAATCTAGGTTTAGAAGTCAATTTTCACGGTTAAAAAGTGAGTAAATGATGTAAGAAAGTGAGGTTTTATGCAGCCCTAATTGTTGTAGAATTTATTTCTTAACAACAATGACAATTACTAGGCTAAATAAAATTCCCTTAGGGCTTAAGAAAACTTAAATCATATAGAATTGATTCCAACTTAGACAAATGAAATATCTCGATAAATCACGTGTACTAATGTGAAAAAATTATTTCTCCAATTCAATTAGATTAATTCCTAGTCTATTAGGTAATGGAGTCTCCTGTGCAAGTTTATGTTTTACTAGTTCTCTAGGGGTGTTATCCCTTTAACTTCTTAGAGCAAGCAAACCCTAACAAGGATAAAACTCTACCAGGGTGTAAGGCCTTTTACTTCTGGTAGCAATCTTTTAAAAAGAGAATTCAATAGCAAGAGAATGAAATATCTTGACGCAAGGTGTATGCCCTTATACTTCTCCAAGAGTTAAACAAAAAAGACCATGAAATTAACAAGATGACATACAAATTGCATAAAATATTACCAATTCCAAGAGGTATGCATGTAAACCCTAGTTTTTTACAAGATATTCCACCACACTTACAAAGAACTAGCCTCCAAGAGACAACACACTATTTCTTCCACCAATAGATAGCATCGAAAACAATTTCAAGAGTGAGATAGAGAAAATTCCCAAGAAGGGCATAAATTTCAAGCAAGAATGTCTTCTCACAATGGGAGAGCTATGATGAAATGAGATACAAATGATCTCTATTTATACAAAAAGTTATAAACATGGTTTTTCCACATAATTTAGGGTAAATCACAAGATAAGGGGTCAATATCCCTAATCTTTCCCCTTTACACAAAATAATACTTTTTAAATTCACAATTTGCACATAAGTAAAACCCTAAGTAAGACGTCACCCTTCTAGGGTGACGTTTTGGCACATTTTGCAAGTCGTTGGAGAAGGAGATGGTAAGCTAGGTCTCCAAAGGCCACGTGTCCTCGATCTAAGCATTTTCTCCATGAGACATGGCTTCCTTCCTTCAAAATGTTCCAAGTTTCCTCAACCACCACCAAACCCTAGCCCTACCATGACGTCAAGCCCTCAAGAGTGATGTTTTGGCCTTCTTAGACAAAACATATGGGTGGTAGGGGCTAGGTTAGGTCATCCATGATGTCCTCTCAACCTCCAAAGGAATGTCTTCGTGATATGACATGTGGGCCCTTAGCATCCAACCTGTGGGCTTCAATCCCCATGAAAGCCCAAGCTAGGTTTATTCCTCCAAAACTGTCCACTAGCTGGGTCCTACAAAAACAAATGGATAGGCCCTCCAAGGATCTCGAGTAAAAGCATCATGATGAGTAAATAAAATCAATAAAAGAACCATCTAAGCATGTACATCCAAACTACCTCATCAAAATAAACCAATTCTCAAAGACCCTATGCAATTTTCCAAGTTTAGGTATGGGAGGGTTGACAAAACGACCTATTGGGTGAATCGTACCTCAAGTTTAGGGGTGTTTCCTGAGGGGTCATCCTTATAATTCATGTGGATGAGGTGTCATGGATGAGGGGAATACTTTTGGGCATCAAGTTCATGACATACAAGGGGTTGTAGTGTCTCATTTATGGGTGCCTTTGAAGAGGGTGTGTCGCACCTTCATTTTCAATGCATCTTTTTTCCAAACCAATTTAATGCCATTAATTAATTAGAAATCCAAAACCTTGGGAACTCCCTATTATTTAATCGATTAGCTTGGGGGGGAAGTACCACAAGGAAACTTAAAGCTAGAGGTACACAAAATTCCATATGCAAGGAAAGAAAGGGATAACACATAAGTGTACACACCTCAACAAGTGGGGACATTTGTATACAGCCTGAGTGGGCCTAATGGTTAAGAACATGTGTTTCCTCTTAAGAGGTCACAGGTTCAAATCCAGAGGGGGGTAGGGTATGTATACCTTCGTAGACTTTACCAGTCAAATCATTGGGCAAAGGGGGTTCCCTTGTCCCACAAACAAGGGGGTCTCATACACCAATTTGGTGTGTTGGCTTGGCCGTGACCTTAAAAATAGATTATTATTATTATTATTATTATATAATGTTAATTTTCTTTTGAAGGTCTTTGATTTTTTAGGATCTAAGTTTTTCATTTCTCTCAAGACCTCTTTGGGAGAGCATCTGGAAAGTTCATAATCAATATTTTATCTTTTTCCAACCACAAGCCTCTGGGCCTTCATCCCTTTCTTCCCATGAAGTGAGGGACAATCCCTTCTTGGGTTAGTACACCCGAAAATCCCAAAAGGTGAGGAGATGAGGGGATGAAGTGTGGAAAGTGGCAAGTTTGGTTGAGAATGGCATGATGGATTGTCAAAAAGACCTCCTAGTAGCATACCTATCCCTAAGGGTGACCCACGTACTAGGGCACAATGTCAACCACCAAGGTGAAACAGGGCAAAGAGCATAATGCCCAAGCAAATGTCACATAATCAAAAGAAGTAATAGATCTAACAAACTGAAATGCCTCAAATATTGAAATGAAACTCACCATAATACCTGACTTTTACCTCATGGAGGAAGACCTAATGTCTTCTGGAGGCCATATGATGTGGTGGATACCATCATGATCAACCTAAAGTTGTGGTGGTGAGGTGGGTCTCCATCTATGCAAGTGGACACTACTGGTCAAGATGTCTCTCGGTACTCCATGTCTGCAACCTAAGAGCCTCGAGACATCATATCCTTAGTTATCCCACAAAATGGGGATAACATCTAGCATCCTACTTGGGGACATGTTCTCTCCACATAGTGCATGAGAACTGCAACATCTCTTGGTAGACTCGTGCCTTCATTGAAACAAAAAACTATTAAATATAGGGTGGCTCTATCACCCTTTGTCTATATACATCGAAATCCAAAATGAAACTAATATAGAAAAGAAAATTTTAGCATTTTTTCAAAAAATTCTAAACTAAGCATGAAATCAATATGCAAGTAGAGAAAAATGAAATATGAAATGAATCTAAACTAACATGAGCAATCAATATGAAAATGCATGGAAATCGAGATGACCTACTTACGTACCTGGGGTCTGGGCCCTGAAGAAGTCAAGTGATATGAACACAGGGTCGAAGAAGAGACCCATCCACTGGTAATGGCATCTTTCTCCCATCCAAAGTTGTCAAATAATACTTTTCTTTATCATACTTCTTCTCGATGATGTAAGGGCCAAGCCATGAACTATCATTCTTCTAGTCATATATGGGATTTCCCTTTTTCTTGTCCCACATGAACACAAGACTTTACTCATTGTAATTGATGTAAGGTATATTCTCAATTCATGGATAAGAAGGAGGTTCTGGATTGACTTCCCTCTTTATGGCTTCCTCGTGTCCTTTATCTTCTTTCCTCAATATTTGGATAGACCTTGGCTCTTTCCCCTGTAACTTTGCAATTTTCTCTTTGTATTCATCTATCCTTTGGAGAAGCATGTCTATGGAGTCCTCCTGCATAAAAGGAAAGTCCTTTGGATTGTACTCAATGGTGTATGCGACTCCATCAAACTCATCTTCACTCGTATAGCCAGGACCGTTGGTATTAGTCACATGCTTTTTGGCTTGCTCTCGACTGTATAATACCTCAAAAGTGCCATCTCCCATGGGGATGTGTGCACAGATGAGGTCCATGCCAAGGAAAATCCCAAGGGAAACAAACCAACTTAGTGATAAGAGAATCCCCCAAGCATCTGGAACATCAATCACCACTATATTCATGAGGATGTTGATATGTGGAAAGTCAATCAAAAATACCTCAATGTCCTCACATAACCCATAAACCTTGACCCTTTTTTAATCAATGACACATATGTTTCCATAGGGTCGGGTTGTCTTTAAACCAAGTTGTTCCATTACCTTCAATTACATGATATTCACAGAGGCCTTAAAATCCAACATACAATTGTTCAAGTAGAGGCCATTTATGCCTAATGAAAGATAGAAAGGGGGATTGTTGTCCTTTTTCCAATCGAGATACATAGTGTTCAAAATGATGGGAGGATATTCCTTATCAGACGGTACCTATAATAAATTCAAGACTTCCCTCCTTACAAAAGGGATTTGGAACATTTCTATCACTGGAACCTTCATATTCAATTTTCCAAACAAGGTTGCAACATCTATGTTCAACTTAATCTCATGTGTGGAATTTGGCTTAGGAAGTAACTCGTGTACTGGAAGTGGAGGTGGTGGGACCACCTTCTCTGCATATGGAGAAGGAGTGGAAGGTTGTGAAGGAGGGGATGAAGTTTCATTTCTTCTAGTGTATGTCAAAGATTCCCTCTTCCTTAGTTCCTTCCTCTGATCATTTGTCAATTTATTCAAGGCCCAAAGTATTCGCTCTCTTTCCCCCTTGTCTTTTGGCTTCATCAATATATTCATGTGTGACTTCTTCATCTTGGAAATTATAGATCATATCCATGAAGTTCATACTGTCGAAATAATCTTCATCTCAACGGGGACACTCGTCTTCTCTATGAGTCTCTTGGCATGGAGAACCCCATAGTGTTTTTTCTGCATCAACCATTCCAACTAATTTCAAAGTATCAAGGGACTTTTCTTATTGTTGAGGCCTTGGTTTCCAACCCGTGGAATCTCTCTATTATCTGGTAAGCTGAGGTTTGGGGGCATATTTATTTATTTCCACAGTATTTAATTGGCCCATGATTTGATTATGTGTTTGGATAAACTGAGTACCCATCTTCTCTATCTTTTGAGTCAAGAGGGGAATCGAATCAGGAGCACTACTACTAAAATCCTTAGTATTTGTTTATGCTTTGACATGAGGACACTGAAAATGATCAACCTTTGAGTCAAGGAGATTTTCTTCAATCTCTCCACTGTACCCTTTTTATTCTGCCAAAAAAGTGGGATTCTTATCCTTCAGAATAAAGAAAAATTTCCCATCAAATGCATTCACATATAAGAGACAAACTACTGCAGCGGTAGGATGCAAATCTATCAGAATCTGACTGTACAATCTGTCGAACCTAGTGTCAAACTCACTCATTGTCTCGTTCTCCCTTTACTTTATCTGATTGAACTGAGCTACAAGCAACCCATTGTATTTTTTCGTTGTCCATCTGTTCTTGAATAATTTTGACAAATCTTCATAAGATGCAACATGATTGTTAGGTAGCTCTCTGAACCACCTATGGGTATCTTCAGTTAGAGATGAGGCTAGTAATATCATGGTTACATCCTCATATTCCACTTCTGTATTTTCCATGTCTCGGCCTACGACATAAAGATGACCATCTTCAGTGGTGACATTGTTTCCCATAAACTTTGAAAACTATTTGTGAGACTCTTTCGGCATTGTGTTGGGGTATCCATGGATGGTGGCCATGTTAAGGGGTTTGGAAAGGTATTTTTCCCAAGGCTGAGCCATTGGGAAAGGGGAAGGGTATCGTGGAATAGGTTTTTGACAATAGGAGGCTTAAGGGGAGGCCTTATTCAGTACAATTTAGAAGGTTTAACCTCCCTAGGGGAAAGGTCTTAAGGGAAGATGGATTATGGGAAGGTGGAGTCTCCAAATGAGCTTCAAGAAGATCTCATCAAAGGTGTAAAGGGAACATCCTTTAGGTGGAGTCGCTACGAAATATAGGGAAAAATTCCTTGGGGTATCTTGTCAAAGTGTCGTTAGGGTTTGGAGGACGATTCAAAATTCTCCCCGACAGCAATGCCAAAATTTTATCGCACAAACTTTAGATTGGGAAAAGCCCGACCCAAGCCACAATATGGTGACAAAAATGGGAGAGACTACCCACTTTCACCTTAGATAAACCCTCCTCTCTCTTTAGTGAATGATAAATCAAACACAAGGGGGGAATCTCGAGTGACCCTAGGGGGAAATGAGGTGGAAAGTGTGGTGATGGAAGGTGATTCCTATATAGGTAAAGAAAATAGATGGAATATGGATTGGAAATGAGTCTTGGTGATGGTAAATAGTTTACATATCCTTGAGTACCTATAGAACATAATTGTACCTACCCGAGACAAGAGAAATGACCAATATACAAGCTTGAATATCAAAGGGACAATCAAGTGAAGCTTGTTTTCTTATATAGAAACAATAAAAAAATATATATATATATATAAACAAGAAAAATATCTAGTTACTATAGATATAACCATCAAAATTGTCAAATAATTATTGGACAATTAAGTACTAAACAATAGATAACTTTCCAATACTTAATCATGAACTTTGACGATAAATTAGGGATGCCAAATGAATTTATCAGCAAAGTGTTAAGGCATACTTATGTCTATAGAAAACAATTGCTACAACACCAAGTTCCAACCATAAAAATCAACAATTTCTATAACACCAAGTTCCAACGATAAAAATCAATAAGTAAACCGTAAAAAAGATAGCCAATAACCAATAGAACAATAATATAGGTTTAGAAGTCAATTTCCACGGTTGAAAAGTGAGTAAATGATGTAAGAAGGTGAGGTTTTATGTATCCCTAATGGGTGTAGAATTTATTTCTTAACAACAATGACAATTACTAGGATAAATAAAATGCCCTTAGGGCTTAAGCAAGCTTAAAGCATATAGAATTGATTCCAACTTAGGAAAATGCAATATCTCGATAAATCATGTGTACTAATGTGAAAAAATTATTTCTCCAATGCAATTAGATTAGTGCCTAGTCTATTGGGTAATGGAGTCTCTTTTTCAAGGATAGATTTTACCACTTCTCTAGGGGTGTTATCCCTTTAACTTCCTAGAGCAAGCAAACCCTAACAAGGATAAAACTCTATCGGGGTGTAAGCCCTTTTACTTCCAGTAGCAATCCTTTAAAAATAGAATTCAATAGCAAGAGAATGAAATATCTTGATGGAGGTTGTATTCCCTTATACTTCGGCAAGAGTTAAAAAAAATGACCATGAAATTAACAAGATGACATACAAATTGCATAAAATCTTACCAATTCCAAGAGGTATGCATGTAAAACATAATTTTTTACAAGATATTCCAACACACTTACAAACAATTATCCTCCAAGAGATAGTGAACTACTT
Organism: Picea sitchensis; assembly: GCA_010110895.2. NCBI lineage: Eukaryota > Viridiplantae > Streptophyta > Pinopsida > Pinales > Pinaceae > Picea > Picea sitchensis. Next base: position 10,036 of record SNQJ01S0180581.1, on the reverse strand, counting down.
CTTCCACCAATAGATAACATCCAAAACAATTTCAAGAGTGAGATAGATAAAATTCCCAAGAAGGGTGTAGATTTCAGCCAAGAATGTGTTCTCACAATGGGAGAGCTATGATGAAATGAGATATAAATGATCTCTATTTATAAAAAAAAAATCTAAACACAGTTTGTCCACATAATTTAGGGCAAATCACAATATAAGGGGTCAACAACCATAATCTTTCCCCTTTACAAAAACAATATTTTTTTAATTCATAATTTGCACATAAGTAAAACCTTAAGTAAGATGTCACCCTTCTAGGGTGACGTTTTTGCACTTTTTTCAAGTTGTTGGAGAAGGATATGGTGAGCTAGGCCTCCAAAGGCCATGTTTCCTCAGTCTAAGCCTATTCTCCATGATACATAGCTTCCTTACTTCAAAATGTGCCAAGTGTCCTCAACCACCACCAAACCCTATCCCTACCATGACATCAAGCCCTCAAGAGTGACGTTTTGGGATTCTTAGGAAAAAGGTTTGGGTGGAAGGGGCTAGGTTAGGTCCTCCATAATGTCCTCTTATCCTCCAAAGGTGTGTGTTCATGATCTGGAAAGTGGACACTTGGAATCTAACCTGTGGGCTTCAAGCCCCATGGAAGCCCAAGCTAGGCTTGTTCCTCCAAAACTATTCACCAGCTGGGTCCTGCAAAAACAAATGGATACACCCTCTAAGGATATCAAGTCAAAGCATCATGATGAGTAAATCAAATCAATAAAATAACCATGTAAGTATGTAAATCCAAACTACCTCATAAAAATAAACCAATGCTCAAAGACCCTATGCAATTTGCCAAGTTTAGGTATGGGAGGGTTGAAAAAACGATCTATTGGGTGAATCATACCTCAAGTTTAGTGGTGTTTCCCGAGGGGGTCTCCTTCTAAGTCATCTGGATGAGGTGTCATGAATGAGGGGAAGAATTTTTGGCATGGGTTTCATGACATACAAGGGTTGTAGTGTCTCATTTATGGGTGCCTTTGAAGAGGGTGTGTTGCACCTTCATTTTCAATGCATGTTTTTTCCAAACCCATTTAATGCCATTAATTAATTATAAATCCAAAACCCTTGTCACTCCCTATTGGTGAATCAATTAGCTTGGGGGGCAGTACCACAAGTCTAATTGAAGCTAGAGGTACACAGAGTTCCATATGGAAGGAAAGAAAGGGACATCGTATAAGTGTACACACCTCAACAAGTGGGGACATTTATATAATGTTAATTTTCTTTTGCAGGTCTTTCATTTTTTAGGATAAGAGTTTCATTGCTCTCAAGACCTCTTTGGGAGGGCATCTAGAAAGTTCATAATAAATATTTTATCTTTTTCCAACCACAAGACTCTAGGCCTTCAACCCCTTCTTCCCATGAAGTGAGGGACAACCCCTTCTTGGGTCGGTACACCCAAAAAACCCAAAAGGTGAGGAGATGAGGGGATGAAGTGTGGAAAGTGGCAAGTATAGTCGAGAATGGAATGATAACTTGTCAAAGGGACCTCCTAGTAGCATACATATTCTGAAGGGTGACCCACTTACTAGGGCACAATGTCAACCACCAAAGTGAAACAGGGAAGCGAGCATAATTCCCAAGCAAATGCCACATAATCAAAAGCAATTATAGATGTAACAAACTTAAATGCCTCAAATATTGAGAATGAAACTCACCATCATACCTGACTTGTACCTCATGGAGAAAGACCTAATGTCTTCTGAAGGCCAGCTGATGTGGTGGATACCATCAGGATCAACCTGGAGTTGTGGTTGTGAGGTGGGTCTTCATCTATGCAAGTGGACATTGATGGTCAAGTTGTCTCTTGGTACTCCATGTCTGCAACCTGAGGGCCTTGAGACATCATCTCCTTAGTTATCCCACAAAATTGGGATAACACACCCTATTTATGTTTCACCTTTGCCTTTGTTAGCTTTCTCTTCCATTGTTACACCTGTACTTGTAAAACCAAGATTCTATATTTGTTATTAAAATAGAATGACACCGATATTGTAACAACATTAGTGGTTGAAATACAATACTTGAGATTGTAACAACACTAGTGGTAAAGATACACTACCTGAAGAGGCATCGGGGACAAAATCATAAGGGTGGGTTTTTCACAATGCCTTTTTTGATTGAGATGGATAAGTCAAGTTGAGTCTGCTATATTTTGTAATCAACTCCTCCCCTATAGTGACAATGATGAAAATAACTAGTCCTTAATACTTTTCTAAAAATCTATAGCCTAAGTATGGGATTTTATCTTTATCTGTTATAATTGACTATGATCATGGAGAAATTGTTCAGTTTCTCTGGGATTTTATAAGACAACCACCAAAACAAATTGCAACGTCTTGAGCTGAGATGGACAAAGCAGGACCTCTATCCAAAGTATTATATATCCTATGCCTCTTGAGTGGAAATGGACATGCCAATTTTCATCCGAAGAGCTATATAATGGGTTATGTTCAAATCCTCTCCTACATTGACTTTTGGAAAATAAAAGTTTGTAAATTTCTTATAATCTACACCCTAAGCAGGGACCTCCTTTTGTCTTTGTTTAAAAACTAATATCACCTACTATGGTTGTGGGCACATTGTTCATTTTATTCTTAGCTTGTCTATAACAGAATTATTAAACCAACACCACAACCTTGTGTAGGAGATTTTCAACATTTTTGCAATGTGGGCTCTGTCCAACCTTGGAGGGTAGGTATAGTCACGAAAAACTTGGTGTAGGGTCAAGTGGCTCCATGTGACCATTTTTTCCTTTTGGATAAAGAGTAAATCTTCAAATGACAATTTTTTTTGAGTAGTCTCCCCCCTCATCGAATAGATCAACATTTTTCAATGGTATGACATTTTTTCAATTTAACAAAATAAAAATCATACCTCCAACCAAAAAATAAAAAACAAAATAAAAATCTATAAGAAACAAGACAACAAACTTCAAAAATATTAAATTCCCACCATAAACATGTTAGTGTTTTACCCAACTTTTCAAACCAAAATATGTTCAATGTAACAACAAAAATTGATAATGCAATTGGAATGAGAATTTTTTGCATCTTAAAGACTTAATTTGATGATTTATAGCATTCTCAACAATTGCACAAAATGCATTAAACTAATTAAGCTATTGAATCCTATGCAATTTCTTCTTTGACTTATCTCCAACTAAGTAAAAAACTAAACCAAGCTATAAGCCAAAAAAAAATCCACAAAGCTAGTAGTTTACTTCTTCTTAGTAGTTCCTACAACGCTAAAAAATATATCAATGAGGAGGGAGTGTTCATTATTTGCAACAATAACGATTAGATTACCAACATAAATGTCAATCAAAATATATGTGTCAATAATGACTAGTTTAAATTCAAATGAACAATTTTGCAATCAACAACCTCATTATAATGCCAACAACAACAAACGCAATGCTACAACAAACTTACTAAAAAATTATGATAACAACATAAGTCTATATGAATCAAGGTTTAAAGTTATGAAGAAAATATTTAAAGATATTGAAGTGGTAATATGGTGGTGTTATGGTGTTGGTTCAATGGTAAAAACAATTATTTTTAAGCCACCCACAAGGGGTTCCAATCTATTTGACAAGATCACCAACTGCTTCTAGTGTTGAACGAACCCATATAGGAAGCTATGGAGCTGGTGTTGGTTCAGGTTCAAAGGACTCATTTGGAGGAAGGTGGGCAGTCAGAGGTGGATTTTCATCCTCACTGTCATCATCTGAAGAAGAAACCAAAACAAAAGAAGGCACAAATGTTGAAGATGGCTCGTAGGCCGAAGAAGGCACAACCGTCGAATTAGGCTTGCAGGCCAAAGAAGGCACAAATGACGAATTAGGCCCGCATGCCAATATATTTTCATCAAATTTAACATCTCTTCTAATAATAATTTCATTACAATGTGGTTGAAGAAGTCTATAACCTTTGACATCTTCAGAATAACCAACAAATATACACTTCTCACTTTTAGGATGCAATGCTTTCCTTTTCTCATCAGGAATGTGAGTCCATGCTATACTACCAAATACACGAAAGTGACTTACATATGGTTTAATTTTATTCCAAGATTATTTTGGTGTTATATTTTTAAGAGCCTTTGTGGGAGTGAGATTTACTATGTAATTTTCACAATTGATTGCTTCCGCCCAACACTTTAGACTTAATCCTTTAGATTGGATCATACAATTAGCCATTTATTTTAATGTGTGGTTCTTTCTCTCGGCAACACCATTTTGTTGTGGTGTATATAGAATAGTGTGTTTCATTTGGATTCCCTGTGTAGTGCAGTAACTTGTCAAATTATTGTTCACATATTCGCCTCCATTATCTGTTCTTAACATTTGAATTTGATGTCCAGATTGTTTTTCTACAAGGGCCTTGTAGGCCAAAAACTTGTCAAAAAATTTTCTCTTAAGTTTTAAGAATTAAACCCAAGTACATCTGGAAAGTCTTCAATGAAAGTTAAGAAGTACTTGCACCCAGAAAAAGAAGGAGAAGAAAGTGGGCCACACAAATCACCATGAACAAGCTGCAAAGGGCCTGAGGCGTGCCAAGAGGCACATTTGTCAAAATTTTCCCGATGAATTTTTTCAAGAACACAACCGACACAAACACCATCTCTTCATGAAACAAGAGGAAAACTAGTCACCATCTGTTGATTACATAGTTGTTGCAATGAGCAATAGTTTAGATGACCAAACCGCTCATGCCAAAGTTTGTTCAACTCATCGCTATGAGCAATGAAAACTAATGAAAAAGATGATGACCCAAAGTTGTCAAACTTGTACAACCTAGTAATATCATCAAAATTTCAGTTGCAAGAACATGCTTAAGATCTTTTAGATCCTTGATTACAACTTGGTGAGGTGAAAAATCTACGGTTTTACCTTCACTTGAATGAGTGTTTTGATATACTGATAGAAGGTTAAAAGAAAGACTTGGAACACATAATACATCATTGAAATGACTGTTTTCTACTTGAACTATTCCAGATCCTTCAACACTAAGAGATCTATCATCACCAACAAATATTTTTTTGGTGTTACATTCATTTAGAGAAGAAAATATGTCTCTATCCTTAGCCATATGATAAGATGCTCTAGAATCAATAAGCCACTCATCAGAAGAAGAATTAGAAGTTGTATTGAAGGAGAAACCAGAAGTTGAAAGTGCATGTCCATGAGAAGAAGAAGAGAAGAAGTAGAATCAATATTGATGCTGTGCTTCTTCATCGCTGCTTCTAAAGTTGCCATCTTCTTGAAACATTTGGACTCATCATGAATATCTTTATCACAAAATTTGCAATGTATGTCAGTCTTCTTACTTTTATATTTTTCTCCTTTGTCACCAGTAGGAGTAGAAGTTGTCTGAGTGGGTTTGGGACCCTTATATTGCCTGTTGTTATGGTGAGGATGTTGCTTCTTGGTATTCTTGGGTTTATCGTTTTGATGGACAACTAAAGCTTTGTTGGAGGTACATGTAGTGCTGATCACTCCAAGTTGTACAAGCTTATCTTTCTCTCTAATCAAAGCATCACAAAAGTTCTCAAGACTAGGTTTTTTATAAGCTGCCCCTAGAGCCTCTTGCATGGAATAAAAGGTATATACAAACACAAAATATGCACTACCTAGATTAGAAAGAATAATATAGATGCAACAATATTTTTCTATCTTTATCTTACATTATTCACATAAATTTCTGAGTGTTTTAAAATTAGATAGATAGTCTTGAATGCAAAAAAACTCATTTGGACTTAAAGTCAATATTGTGTTTACCAAACACGGATTCAATCTTGTCCCAAGATTCTTTGGGTTGATCAATTGATTGAAGGTGGAACCTTAAATCAGGAGAGATGGACATTCTGATTAATCCACGTGCTTTGTCATTCTTGTTATCCCATTTGACTTTCTTATCAGCATCAATGGGTGTTGTTTCCTTTCCCAAAGTAATCCAGTACAAGCCTTTACTTCTTAATAAATCCTCCATATGGGATTTCCATTGGAAGTAGTTGGTGCTGGTAAGCAAGAGATTACTTGTAGAAGCCATATTAAATATGCAGATAATATGGATTTAAAAATTGAAAATGATGATCTGGATGGAAAGATTTCAAAAATTTATGTGGTTTTAAAAACAACGGCACTGAAAACAGACTTTGGATGTGAGAGTTATGCCC
>SNQJ01S0180580.1:8618-27998 GCA_010110895.2 Picea sitchensis | reverse complement strand
AATTGGATATCTCTGAAGGGCATACTCCCAGAGTGATGTTGCTTGCTGACGTCACTGCTAATGTGGCATTAGCCGAGTGGCTACCACTTTTCACTTAGATTTTTGACTTATGCATACCTAAAATGCCAACTGGACCTTGACACTTTTCATCATATTATTGCATGATGTGTCCTTACCGACGTGGGATCTTACTGTGTGTACCACGTGTCTTACTTCATGACTTTAAAACTCCCACCTTCGGGTGAAATTACATGTTCTAAACCCTTTTCCACCGAAGTGGTCAATGCCGAAGTTGACAGTCTCCTTGTGATCTGATGATTCTCATGTTTTACTCTAGATCAATGATTGACGTGACTTAGAGGCTTCAACCTAAAGGTAATCTTACCTATTCTTGGCTTGTTTTCATCGTAGTGGTCAGCGCTGGAGTTGAATACTGCTACACAACTATGATTTGACGACTATCATATTTCACTCTAGATCAACGTTTGTCGTGATTTCAGGGCTTCAGCCTTCGGGTACACTTACCTTTTCTATTCTCTTTTTCTACGAAGTGGTCAGCGTCAGAGTTGACCAATTTCATCCCCAGTGTGCTTTGAATAGATCAATAGTTGACATGATTTCCCTGCTCTTCCTCTGATCTGATGGTTGATGGAAGGTCATGACTTTGGGACTTTGGGGCTTGAGAGGTCTACATAATTGTTTCTCCAATTTTCATCGGAGTTGGTTAGCGTCGAAGTGGTCAACATGGAAGTGCTTACGCTATATTTCCACTTGGATTCATCCAACGAATGTGACAAGTTCTATATCAATGGTCCATATTCATTTCAGCCTTCAAGACTTCAGGTTTATTCTCTTTTTCCCACTTCCCAATTCTCCCAGAGTGAGATTCCCTAAAGAATAATCCTTGAGTAACTTGACTTCATATAGCTGTCCTTCTTTAACATGAAACACTTTAAATGATCCAACAATTGTTGGGAATTCGGCTATTCAAGATATCGAGCCTTTGGCCTTGCTTATCCTATCCTTCCACTTTACTCGATCCAATGGTCGAGATATTTCCTGAAGTTTTCCTTAGATCATATGATTGGCGTTTCTTTGTGAATTCAGGCTTCAAGAATTCTGGTTCAATTCAAACTCCTTTTCACTGAAGTGGTCAACATAGAAATTGACCAGTTCTACTCAGATTTAATCCAATGGATGAGATATTTCCTAATGCTATTTGAAGGTTGTCATTTAATCAGGGATTTCATGCCTTGTCTCCAATGTACTGAAACGTATACTATACTTCAACTTGGCTTTGATCAGTGGCTCTAACTTATCTCATGGTTGTGATTACTCCTGAAAATTATCTCAACGAACATGATTCTTCCTTGAATCTTTTAGAGTTTTCCTATGGGGATTTTGATCCCGATAAAATTTCTGTAATGCACTCTCCCTTCTAAGATTCAATTAATGTCCTTCCTTATGATCTTAAATCTCTAGATACTGTTTGACATTTTCATTCTCTGCTAATTGTTTGACATAATTTATGCATATACTATTTGACATAAACTCTGCATACTATCATACTGTTGACGTCAATGACAATAACAAGCTATTGAATCCAACATCTTCTTCCCAACCTTTCGATCACATACTCCAGAAAAGATGTCAGAGATTCATCTTCCTTGACATTTACACTCTTCATTGTTTGAGTCCTTCTCCATTGGATTACATCTACTCATACTATCACAACTCACTCTGACAACCCTCCCCCGATGAATGGTTGGGATTACATCTCACTCGTTATTCGATTGACGAACTTCATTCATTCTCGGAGTTGATGGAATTACAACTACAATACCCACAATACATATTTTTCTTTCTATTTTTGAGTTAGTGAATGTTTCTTCCCTACCTTAGATCGAATTCTTGTCTTCTTCTTTCACATAAGAATGTCGTTCGCAGCTGAATTCTTTGGCGAATAATGCATGCTCCTTTAAAGCTAAGCCTCTTTTTCTTCAAGCTTGAAGCAACCAACATCCGAACCACAGGCTTATTACTTTGCAAAAGTTTCACAAGCTTAAATCTCAAAAATATTTCCAAAGAAAAACTCTCCCAAGTTGTTGATCTTTTCCCTGAGTGAACGATAGGATATTTTTCATGCAACAGTATTCGAGTTATAAGTTTGGATGCTTGAAGTTAACACTCTGAATGGTCTCATTTGGACTCCAAATGAATTTTAATAATTATTTGTTGATTGCCACTAAAGGAAAATCGGATATTTTGCATACAAAACTTAACCATGAGGCAATATTCCTCAATACCTTTTTTCGATACCATGAAACTTCACATTTTTTTTGGATGTAGAAAAATCATCTATGAATACACATCATCAGTGTTTTGGGATTTAACTTTCACCCTGCATTATCAAAGAAGGAATATTCTTTGATTATTTTCTTTGATACCTTTGCACTGGTGCGTTGGAACAAGCCGTGAAATTTCTATTTTGATGGCCTGTGGGGATTGGTTCTAGATTTATTGAATTATTAGATCTCACTCTTAGAGTTGATGAATCATGATGGGAATAGAATGGGATTTAGAAGAATACGATGTTGAAGTTATGAGCACATATTCTCTTTTGGTCACGGGGACAATAACGAGAACAGATTGTTGAAGGGTGGGTTTGTCTTTGCAAAGTTCGAGGAATTAATGGTCGGATGAAATGCCGCGGGCTTGGTCAATGAATGGATTGAGTGAGAGAATTTTAAAAAACAACCCTTATCTTTCTTTGTAGGTGTCGAGAATGGGCATGGTATCATTGGAAAGGTATCAGATATTGGAATGCATTTATGAAAGTATTCAATCCGATGGGTTGTGAGGAAAAGATAAAAAATGAAGAAATAAACACCCACGAATTTGGGAGAAAATTAGTAATACCAACTTGAGGAAGAAATTTGTATATGGAGCTACAAGGAACGAAATTAGGCACATGAGGGCTTGATGGAAATACGGAAGAATGAATAATAGTATGGGATAGGAATCGATAGCATATTGAAAGAAAAAATGGCCCAATAATGAAAAACACAGATGAAACATGAATTTGGATGAAAAACCGGGTATGTTGACTTCAAATCGTCATATTTTGAGCTACAATCAACGAAATTGAGCCAACAATAGCTAAACAGAAAGATACTACAGAGGAGAATAAGCCACAATGATCACTTTATGTAGGTGGAATCTAGAAACACCCAAAAACTTATGAAAAACAAAACATAACATAAATGGACATAGGCAATGAGTGTTTTTAAACATATATCATTTATAAACTATCTGAGGACGAAAATAATTAGCGATGAGTCTATTCGGTCTCTGTGTGCAACACTTACATGTGTCCATTTTCAAAATGAGAAAATAGAAACATAAGGAAAATGAAACAAACAATGATGATAATTGAAGAGTCTCTCTCTTGTATTATAAAAGAGAACATATGGCATAGATATGTGACTTTTTCCCTTTGTAACAAATTATGGTATTTGTACTTCTGAGTAATAAAGAAGGAGGCATTTCGGAAATTTGTGGCTTTGATAGATGCAATTGTTAGGATATTTAGACCTTGGGAGTTAGTTAAGATCTACTTGGTCTATTGTGTGGTTAGTTAAAAGTGTATTTTCTAGTGTGTTTTCTTGGTATGCATTAGTACAGCCATTTGTAGTTAGGAAATTGACGGTCACGATATGTTCGACATGAGTGATCTGATGGTTCATACTCTCCATGATCTTAATGGCCATTGATCATTGGCTTAACACCGATTGGTCCATAATCTCTATTTAAAGAGCATGGAGGAGTTCGTTTGTCGATGATTGATTGTGAAATTCTCTTGTAAAATCTCTCACGTAATCTTTCTTTGCATTAATAAAGCGCTCCAAGTGGTCGCGTTATTTGGGGTCGTGGATGTTTCCCAGAAGGGGGGTTTTACCAGTGAAAACATCGGTGTGTTGATATTAAATCTGGTTATGTGAGTGGTTCTTGAAGTTGTTCATCCTCTCTTATAATAATTGTGTTGTCGAATGAGGTGTGAGGCACGTTTTGAAGACTGCAGCTCTTGTTGTAAGTATAATCATTAGTAGAGGTTGCCTCATCTCCATTTTTACGTCATTTAAATTACATTTTTTGGTTGAGAGGAGTGTTCCATTGCATATGGAGCACTCATTTCATTTAGGAACACTTTTCATTTCACTTTCGAAAAGGTTTTGGATTTGCCCAAGATCGACCATTCTGATTAGATCGAGGAGGTATAAAGTTGTGAATCGCATTTTTTTTTTTTTTTTTCGCAGTATTTTGGTTTTGTATTTTTTATTTACGGGTTGCTAATCTTTTAGATTTGCATATGATCTTTTCCAGCTGCAATGCGTCTTGGAAAATTATAAACAGATAGGAAAATTTGCATCTTTAGGGGGTAAGCTAGCAGAGATCTAACCCTTCTTGTCATGTGAGGAAGAATTTTTTTTTTCTTGTGAAAAGAGTTTTTTTTTTTTTTTAGCATGCTCTCCAAGGCGATCTTCAACAACAACAACAACAACAACATTCCGCATGAATATTACAATATGTTTTGCCTAGACCATTTGTTTAAAAGTTTCCTTATTAAGTAAGATGTCTTTAGTTAAAGTCTCTCTTTTGTTACTTTTTGAAAAGTTCATGCCTAAAATTTTAAGTGTATTTCACTTCAAGTATAAAAGTGAATCACTATAAGTAACTTTATTTTATTTTAGAGTTATTTATTTTGCATGAGACTTTTCTTTCATAGCAATTGATACACTTATTCTTATAAAGTGGGTCACTTCATGAAACAACTTACACTACCACGTGGTCCTTTGGTTCTACTGGATTTATGCCTTTTTTTAAAAGGGCATAACTCTCACTTCAGAAGTTTTCGGTCTGGTTTTTAAACCGCATTATTTTTCGAGATCTTTCCATTATGATCATCATTTTCAGTTTTAAATTAGTATTATCTACATATTTAATATGACTTCTAAATAATCTCTTACTTACTAGCACCAACTACTTCAATGGAAATCCCATATGGAGGATTTATTAAAGTAGAGCTTGTACCAGTTACCTTGGGATTCGGTAGGGTTCGGGTTGTTATCATCTCTCGGTGGGAACCACCTTCAATCAATTGATAAATCAAAGAAGCTTAGGAAAATATTGAATGCGTGTTTGGTAAACAATATTATTTGAAACACAACAGTTAGAAAATCAAGTACTAACTTTTAGTCCAAGTGATTTTATTGCATTGAAAGACTATCTATCTAAGTTTAAAAACACTTAAAATTTTATGTGAAGAATGTAAGATAAGGATAGACGAAGATCATTGCATCCATATTATTCTTTCTAAGCTAGGTAGTGCATATTCTGCATTTGTATCTACCTTTTATGCCATACAAGGGGTTGTAGGGGCAACTTATCAAAACCCAATCTTGAGAACTTTTGTGATTATTTGATTAGAGAGCAAGATAATCTAGTACAACTGGAGTGATCAACACTTTGCTGAGGTACCTCAACTTCCTGACCTTAGTTGTCCATCAAAAGATAAACCCAAGAATCCTAAGAAGCAACATCATAGCCACTCCAACAACAAACAATATAAGGGTCCCAAACACTCGGACAACTTTCTCCTAATGGAGACAAATGAGCAAAATATAAAATAAAGGAGATACTAAGGACATTTGCAACTTTTGTGATAAAGATGGTCATGATGGTCCAAATGTTTCAAGAAGATGGTAGCTTTAGAATTAGTGATGAAGAAGCACAAAATCAATATTGATTCTACTTCTTCTTCTTCTTCTCATGGACATGGACTTTACATACGGTTTCTCCTTCAATACACCTTCTACTTCTACTTTTGATAAGTGGCTTATTGATTACGGGCATCTTATCCTTATGGCTAAGGATAGAGACATGTTTTCTACTCTAAATGAATGTAACACCAAATATTTTTGGTGATGAAAAATCTCTTAGTGTTGAAGGTTTTGGAGCAGTACAAGTTGAAAATGACCATTTCAATGATGCATTATGTGTTCCAAGTCTTTCTTGTGACATTCTATCGAGTATATCAAATCACTCATTCGCGTGAAGGTAAAACCATAGAGTTTTCCCCTCACAAAGTTGTAATCAAGGGATATAAAGATCCCAATGTGCTATTTGGAATTGGTGATGATATTACCAAGAAGTTGTACAAGTTTGAAAACTTTTGGGTCATCATCTTTTTCATGGAGTTTTTATTGCTCTTAGCGATGACTTGAGAAAACTTTGGCATGGCAGTTTGGTCATCTATACTATCATTTATTCGCGAGAAACTAGCAATCGGATGGTGGTGATCTTCCTTTTTTTTTCATGCAGAGATGGTGTTTTTGACGGTTGTGTTCTCGACAAATATCATCCCGGGCGGTTTTGGCGGTGCCTCTTGGCATGCCTGGTCGCTAGAGCTTCTTCGCGATTGATTTATTGTGGTCCACTTTCTTCTCCTTCTTTTTCTGGGTGCAAGTATTTTTAACTTTCATTATTGACTTTTCGAGATGTACTTGGGTTTACTTCTTAAAACTTAGGAGCGAAGTTTTGACAAGTTTTTTGGCCTACAAAGCCCTTGTAAGAAAAGCAATCTAGACATCAAATTCAAAGGTTAAAGAACAAATAATGGAGGTGAATATGTGAACAGTAATTTTAAAAATTAATGCACTACACATGGAATCCAAATGCAAAACACTCTTCCATACACCACAACAAAATGGTGTTCTTGAGAAAGAAGGCGCACGTGAAAATGGCTAATTGTATGATCCAATCTAAGGGATTAAGTCTAAAGTATTGGGTGGAATCCATCAACTGTGAAAATTACATGGTAAATCACACTCCCTGAGTCTCTTAAAATATAACACTTTAGGAATAAAGATTGGACTAAAATTAAATGGATGTAAAGTAACTAAAGATGTATTTGGCGATTATAACATGGAGCTCACGATACGAGAAAAGGTAAGCATTGCATCCTAAAAGTGAAAGTGTATATTTGTTGGTTGATACGAATTTCAAAGGTTACATACTTCTTCAATCACATTGTAATGAAATTATTATTAAAAGAGATGTTAATTTGATGAAATCTCTTGGCCTACGAGCCCTAATTCAGCGTTTGTGCCTTCTTTGGTCTGCGATCCTAATTCAGCGGTTGTGCCTTCGACTGCTTGAGCCATCTTTGGCGTTTGTACCTTCTTATGATATGGTTTCTTCTTAGGATGATGGCGGTGAGGGATGAAATCCACCTCCACTGCTCACCCTGGTCATATGAGTCCTTTGAACTTGAACCTACATATCCAATGCTTCCGAGATGGTTCCGTTCAACACGAGAAGAAACAGGTGATCTTGTCGGTGATCCTTAGATCAGCATGGGACACGTCCACCAGGTTAACGACCTTTCTCTTTGGCTAAATTTTGGGAAACTCATGATACAGAGACTTGTTCTTGAAACTTTTAAGATCATCAGTTGGGGATACAGCAATGAATGAAGGTATCATTCTTTAATGGCAAATGATACTTGGGATGTCATCTTCCAAAGGAATAAAACTTGTTAGATGCAAATGGGTCTATAGAACTAAGTATGGGTAGATGGAAGTGTTGAAAAGACACAAAGACTCGGTTAGTTGCCAAAGTTTTCCCAAGTTGAAGGGTGATATAATTAACCTTTTCTCACATGAAGAAATGAATTCCATCCACCTTGTTATTGCCCTTGTTGCCTCACATAAATGGAGGTCCATCTGGAGATGGATAAATCTTCGAAATGGAACAGAACTGGAAGGTTTTGAAGCTTGGTAGCCAAAATGGACAAAGTTCTTACCCTTTGGATTCTCTAGATGCCATTATGATCTTAATGTCTATACCAAGAAAGTAGAAACCATCTCATAATACTTGTCCTTTATGTTGATGACCTTATCCTTGCGGTAGTGACTCAAAATTTTTAAACCATGAAAACCAACCTTAAGAAGAAAATTGAAATAGCCGGACTTAGGAGTTTTTCACTATTTCCTTGGCCTCAAGTTTTGCAAACCAATGAAAGTTTTTTTCCAGGTCTAAGTATGCTTGTGACCTTCTTCTTCAATTTCACATGGAAGATTGTAAAACCAGCCTCTCCCCTTCCGATGCAGGAGTCGAAACTACGCCACTTGCACTTCTCACGAAGTTGATACCACCACAATAGGTCGATTGGTAGCCTCTTATACTTGACTTATACCCGTTCTGATCTTTCCTTTGCTATTGGTCTTGTTTCGGTATATGCAAATGCCCCATGAAAGCCATTGGAAAACAACTAAAGGATACTTCACTATGTTCATGATACAATTCAGTTTGGTCGCTTCTGATTCGGGGGACTCCTTTATTGGTTGGTTTCATTGATTGATTAGATTCATTGACCACGATGATATGAATTCTACTGCAAGTTATGTTTTCACTCTTGTTTCAGGACTTGTCACTTGGGCTATAAGAAACAACATGCTATTTCACTTTCTTATTGACCGAGGTACCAAGCTTAGCGATAAATGCAAGTCGAGAATACGGCTGGCGGATCGCGCTTCGAGTTTGGATTCCAACATAACATCCGACTATTGCTGGTGTGACAATCAAAAAGTGCCAAAATAAAGCTCACCAAAGACCCAGTTCAACATCGGTGTAGAAAACACATCGAGCTACATGCACTTCATCGAGAGAAAGCTCATTCATGATCAAGTTATTGAAGTGCTCTGCGCCTCTGAGAGAAGATCAAGTTGCAAACATTTTCACAAAGTCTCTTATAGAACCGAAGTTTTCCAAACTTAGATATATGTTAGGAGTCGAGTTGTCATTAAGAAGGGATAGGTTCTAATGCCTCCTTACTTCTCCTATTGTGTCACTATTGTAATCAACTAATTATCCCAAGTTGTTTTCTCCTATTGTGTCACTATTGTAAATCCTTCAATCCTATCCCAAGTTGTTCTTAAGGGGGGATGTTAGTATATTTAGACACTTAGGAGTTAGTTAAGATCTACTTGGTCTATTGTGATGTTAGGTAAAAGTGTATTTTATAGTGTGTTTCTTTAGTATGCATTAGTATGCATTTGTAGTTAGGAAATCTGACGGTCACGATATGTTCCCGACATAGAGTGATCCGACGATTCATACTCTTTTTGATCTTAGCAACCATTTATCCATGGCTTAACACCCGATTGATTCATGATCTCTATTTAAAGAGCATGGATTGTCATTTGCCGATGATCGATTGTGAGAAACTCTCTTGTAAAATCTTTATTTAATCTTTTTCTTTGCATTAATAAACTGCTCAAAGTGGCCGTGTTGGATGGGGCCATAGATGTTTCCCCGTAGGGGTTTTACCATGTGAAAACATAGGTGTGTTTATTTTTTATCTGGTTATGTGAGTGGTTACTGAAGGTGTTCGTCCTTTGTTGGAATACTTGTGTTGTATTATTTATGCATTTATCTTATTCTTGAGTAGATAGGATTATGTTGTATGAATTATTTCCCCACTGTTAGGGACCTAACCCCTCACATAGGTAGAACAATGTATTCCGATGTAATAAAGGTCAATATTAATAAGGCCTTGCAATAAAGTAGAATAAGTCGAATGTAGGAAGACCTAATAGAAGCTTTTGCTTCTAGAAGGATCTTCCTCTAGATGGTTCTATTGATAGACATATTTAGTATAAATAGGAGTCGAGGGTATGAGAACCCTAGATTTGATATAATTGTAATAGAGCTTTGCTCAACTACAGGTTTCCCCCTCGAAGAGGCCCGTGAACATTTCTCTCAGAATCAAAGTGTTCTTTCTGGTGTTATTTTGATATCATTTCAGTGTTATTGTGGTGTTGTTCTGGTTATATTGTTGTTTATCTTCCATTTCTAGCATTTTATTTCTGTTCTGCATACTTTTTATATATGGAATATTACAAGTGGTATCAGAGCACTTTCCTTGGCATAAATAGTGGGTTATTTTTTTTTTCCAGGGTAGAGATGTATTCCGATGTATTTAATCCACAAATATCTGTCGTTACACACATAAACCCGCGGTTGAGGGATTCATACACACAGGAAATACAAGTGGTACTTAAGCGGACATCTGTTGGCCACCCTTGTAACCCCTGTTGGTACCCCTTCGTGTGGTAGCACATTAGACAACACCTATGTACATATCTACCTAGATTTCCTGAAGCCCTCTTTAGATAAACCGACCGACCACCTGACAGCTATAGTGCCACCGATAACAACACTTGGGAAGATACTCTTTAGTACCTGGGTAGTCGGGTAGTACCACTAAGGGCACGGTCTAGCCTCCTTAGTTAGTGCCCTGAGATATTGCGCCAAGTACTACTGTTGGAACCCACACGTATATCAGAGAGCTATAGCATAGGGAAAACCCTTGAATACCTAACCCTTGGGGACGAAAATAAAAAACAAAAACATACTAGATCTATTGCCGTGCAATTGTGTTCGAGTTTCCAAATCTATTGTTAAGCATTTGAGAATTTCATCACTGCAGTATTATTTACCACAAGAGATCAACAAAGGACTTGTATTTAAAATCAATTACAAATATATAATTAACAAAAAATACAAGGTTTTATAAATAAATAGTGAAGGACACCAATCCTTTTTAGAGCACCAACTCTAGGAAACACAAATCCCCTTCTTCAGAGCACCAATCCCAGGAAGCACCAACACCCTTGTTTTTAAAGCACCAACCCTAGGAAGAACCAACTCCCTTATCTTTAGGGAACCAAGCCTAGGAAGCACCAACTCCCTTGTCTTTAGGGAACCAACCCTAGGAACCACCAACTCCGTTGTCTTTAGGGAACCAACCCCAGGAAGCACCAACTCCCTTAAATTACACCGACTTAGTAAAGGATATGAATCCTTCCGTGCTCCTCCCTTCCACCCTTACTGCATAAGTATCATTGGTTCTTCTTCTTGGACTCTTATTCTATTTTGATCTTCTGATCTGGACTGCAGAGACACTTTCTTCTCACCATTCTTTCTTGTTTATATAATCTTCCAACTGGTGTGAGATATGAAGCATTGTGTCCCTTTGTTTGGACCATCGTACCTCTTCATTCTAAATTAAAAATAATCTCTATTATTATTCAAACATTATTGTGAAGGATTTTAATTTAGTGAGAGTGATTTTTATAAATCGATTACATATATGGATTGTTTTCTTTTTTAACTCAATCCCATGCCTCTTTATTTCATTCTCAATTTTCGTTCATTAGATCTAATATTTTTGATTAGCTCTCTAATGCATAACATGTATTGAGTTACTTAAGATAAATCATGACAACATCCAGATCGTATATGGTTTAACATTCCTTCTTGATCGAGATAAATTTCTCATTCTGTGTGTTAAATATTGCACAAAAACTCTTCGGGACCTCTATTCCATACGACCATAGGTGGTGATGAGGTGCTAATCCAAACAAGTTCTTAATCACTTATCAAGATCAACGGTCACGTATTAATTGCACGTTGAGATGGAAGACTCTCATTACTTCGTAACTTTATCCTTGGGGACTTCCAGCCTTTGCAATCATTCAACCTTCCAGAGTGCATTTCACCGAAGTGCGGATATTATATTCGACGATCGTGTTTTATTTTCACGATGAACAATTCTCATTCATTTTAGAAATTCCGCGTTTTGGGACTCTAACCTGTGCAGTCTTCCAACTTCCCGGACCAAATTTCGACGAAGTACATATTATCTATTTACTCATAGATCAAACAGTTCTTTATTTAATGGCCTTCTCATTGTGCTCTTTTTAGGATCTCGATCGTAAATCTTCCTTCTCGACGGATGATCAGATCTTACTTCAGAGCTTCGGTTCTCCGGGACTCTAGGTTACTAGAACTTCGAGGTAGTTCAATCCCTCCAGAGTGTTTACCTACCGAATAATTCATAAAGCTATGGTGACTGCTTGGTGTCAGTTGTTTAGTACACCTTAAACTATCCTTCCACTGTTCTTGATCTAACGATCGAGAATTGTCCCAGAGTAGATCAATGGTTAGCATTACTTCGTGATTCATGCTTACTCTATCTTTCCACTACACTTGATATAGCGATCATGATTCATCCTGGAGGATCTTAGATATACGACCAACGTTAGTTCGTGACTTCTCCTTTTGGCGCTTTGGGTAGTTACTGTTAGGAGGAACTAGATATCCTTGAAGGGCATACTCCCGAAGTGATGTGGCTTGATGACATCACTGTTGATGTGGCACTAGCCGAGTGGCTTCCACATGCCACTTAGATTTGTGAATTACGCATACCTAAAATGCCAACTGGACCTTGACTCTTGTCATCATCTGATTGTGCCACATGTCCTTGCTGATGTGGTCTCTTACTGTGTGTACAACGTGTCTTAGTTCATGACTTCAAAACTCCTGCCTTTGGGTGAACTCACATGTTCTAAACCCTTTTCTGCCGAAGTGGTCAGTGCCAAAATTGACCATCCCCTTGTGATTTTACGATTCTCATGTTTTACTCTAGATTAAAAGTTGATGTGACTTCAGGGATTCGACCTTCGAGGAATATTACCTGTTCTTGGATTCTTTTTGCCAAAGTGGTGAGCGCCAGAGTTGACTGATTCTACGCAACGATGATCTGACGACTATCATATTTCACTCTAGATCAACGTTTGTCGTGACTTAGGGTCTTCGACCTTCGGCCTTCGGGTACACTTACCCATTCTAGTCTCTTTTTCTCTGGAGTGGTTAGTGCCGGAGTTGACCAGTTTCATCCTTGGCATGCTTTGAATAGATCAATGGTTGACAGGATTTTCCTGCTCTTCCTATGATCCGATAGTTGACGAAAGTTCATGACTTCGGGACTTCAGGGCTTTGGAGGTCCAGGTAATTGTTGCTCCAATTTTCACCAGAGTTGGTCAATGCCAAAGTGGTCAACATGGAAGTGCTTATGATATCTTTCCACTTGGATTCATCCAATGACTGTGATCAGTTTGAGATCAATGGTCCAGATTGATTTCAGCCTTCGAGACTTTGGGTTTATTCGTATTTTCTCAATTCCCAATTCTCCCGAAGTGAGATTCCCCGAAGAATAATCCTCGAGTAACTTGAATTCATCTAACGACCCTTCTTTAACATGAAAAGCTTAACATGATTCAACGGTTTTCAAGAATTTGACTATTCGAGATATCGGGCCTTTGGCCTTACTTATCCTATCCTTCCACTTTACTTGATCCAATGGTTGGGATATTTCCTGAAGTGTTCCTTAGATCAGACATTTGGCGTTTCTTCATGAATTCAGGCTTTGGGAATTCTGGTTTAATTCAAACTCCTTTTCATCGAAGTGGTTATCATCAAAGTTGACTAGTTCTTCTTAGCTTTAATCCAATGGTTGATATCTTTCTCTATGTTATCTGACGATTGTCCTTTAATCATGGAAAGAAGAATAACTCCCCCTATATTCTCTGCAATATGAACAATATTCTACCATTGCAATTTGCTTCCGCTTCAGATACTACTTCTCAACTAGAACATAGATCAATTGTTTCAAGAATAATATGCTCTTCCTATCACAATCCTTGGATATGTATTGGTCATGTACCATGACAGATCTGCCTCAGAAACCATAACTCCGCTGAGAGAATACATAACTGACACTAATTTTTGAGAAGGCGTTTCAGTGGATCATCAAAATAGCATTGGAAAACTTCTGAGATCATCATCACTCAATTCTTCTGGTTGGTCTACTATTGAAGATTCATCATCATCATCACTATTTTGTGTAAAAAAAACTTCTTCATCTTCTTCTTTAGATTTTCCTTTTTCTATTTCTCTCTTGTTGGGTAGTGGACTATTGATTTGTAGGACATCATCAAGAACTAAAATTGTGTCATATTCTTCTTTAGGAACCCTCCTTTCTTGAGCTTGATTCACTTTATATGAAAAAAAATGATTTTTATATTCCTTATTAGAGTCTTTACCCACCATTCTTCTACTATTAACTTCATCAACTTTAGGTGCATCATTTTTCGTGCTTTTTAATTTAGATTTTCTTTTCCATATCTTCTTATTTTGTTTATTAGGGTTTCCTATCTTCCAGGATTGGATTGGTAATCTACATTCTCTAGTTTTGTGGCCATATTTGTTGCATTTTTGGCATTCAATATTTAAGTTTTGCAAATGAGAAAATGAGTTATAGTTTCTATTCTCTATATTGTACCTATTGTACTTATATCTTTGGACATTTCTATGATTGTATTATCCATAAGCTTTGGAGTGTACTACCTTATGTCCAAAATTATTGCAAGAGTAACAATATCCAATAAATAGATATTTATTAGGAGATTTCTTCTGGTGATTGTATTTTTCTTGTCATCTTTTAGTCTAGTAGGGAGTGCTGATTTCTGTTTACATGGAACAATTTTCAATGGTATCATCTTTTCCTTATTATCTTCTCTTCTTAAGAATAGTTTTATAGCATCTGCGTAACTGATTGGCCTTTTGGCTGATCCTTGTGATGTAGTGGTTGAGTCTTGTGTGTATCCCAAACTAGTCTTGTTGTTTGGTGACCTATGACTATTGAGAATTTCATCCAAGATTTTTGAACTATTTTCAAATTTTGATATCTTCTTTTCTTTTTCAAGTTCATTTTTAGCAGCTTAATCTCAGCTTCTAGTTTCTGACATACTTGTTTTTTATCACTAAGTTGTTTTGAAATGAATTCTTCAATTATTTTAGCTTATATGAGTTGAGACTTCAAATCATAGATGATTTGTTCTGATTCTTTGATGGTTCTTGATGCATCTATTTCTCTTGATTGATGCGATTCTTCAAATTCTTGAAGTTGTGCCCTCAATAACTTGTTCTTCTTTTTACACTTTCTTAGTTCCTCCAGAGAACTAATAAGTTCTTCCTCTAGGTTTACCTCTCCTTCAAATTCGTAATTTTCTTCATCATCTACATCGTTATTTTAAGTGTTCATTCCCATAAATAGAAGCTCTGAATATTCATCTTCACTCATGTCTGAAGAGATGATGTCTTATTTGGAGTAGAAGTTTTTCTTTTTCTTATAAAATTTATTCTTGTATTGGTTTCTCTGGTTTTGGGCTTCTTCATCATTCTCCTCTTGCTTGGGATAGGGACATTGGTTAGCAAAGTGTCCAATTTTTCCACAATTGAAACATTTGAAAGGTAACTTTCCTTTATATTTTCCAAATCCTTTTTGGAGTTTGTCTATAAAGTTGGCCTCTTCTACATATGATATGTCTGACTGATCTTCATGAGACATGTGTTCCTATTTCTTCTTTTCTTTAGATGCCTTAAATGTTGTTTCATCTTTTGATGGTTTTTCGTTCCTTGTTCTCATCTCATATGTTGTAAAAATTCCATGAAGTTAATCAATTGTGAGTTTGTCAAGTTCTGGCCTATCTTCAATTGTATAAATCTTGGCATCATATCTCATTGGTAGCGACCTTAGGATATTTTGAAAAATAGGTTTATCTGTAAGTTCTGCTCCAGCTTCTCTGATTGAATTAACCACTTCATCTACCTTATGAAAGTATTCAACAATATTATCTTCTTCTTTCATTTTCATATTTTCAAACTAAGTTTTATAGGTCTGTAGTTTGGCTTCCCTAACTTTCCTATCTCCTTCATATACAACCTCCAATTTGTTCCATATTTATTTGGCTGACTTACGATGCATAAACTTCACACATATAGAATTGTCAACCCTCCTAGAATTGCATCTATTTCTCTTGAGTTGTCATTGCAGATTTTATTTCCTGGAACATCTGTGGGTGGAGTAGTTGGTGCAGTGTAACAATCTACAACATATTGCCAGATATCAAAACCAAGAACCAAAAATAATCTTTTCATTCTTATTTTCCATAAAGCATAGCCACCTCCATTGAATAATGGTGCTTTTTTGTTAGACATTCCCTCTTGCTGATCCATCTTCAGGATCTACCTTCCATTTGTTAGACTATGCTGAAGGCACTCACTTTGATACCAATTGTTGAAATGTAGACTTGACACTGAGAGGGGGGGTGAATCAGTGCTTCCCTTTTTCAACAATTAGCATTTACTTTGATATTTTATTATTTACCACAACAGATAAAAAATGGACTTGTATTTAAATAAATTATAAATATATAATTAACAAAAATTACAAGGTTTTATAAAGAAGTAGTGAAGGGCACCAATTCTATGGGGACAAAAATCCCCTTATTCAGGGAACCAACCCTAGGAAGCACCAAATACCTTGTTGTTAGGGAACCAACCCTAGGAAGCACCAACTCCCTTATCTTTAGGGAACCAACCCTAGGAAGCACCAACTCCCTTGTCTTTAGGGCACCAACCCTAGGAAGCACCAAATATTTTGTCTTTAGGGCACCAACCCCATGAAGCACCAACTCCCTTAAATTACACTTACTTAGTAAAGGATATGAATCCTTCTGTGCTCCTCCCTTCCACCCTAATTGCATAAGTATCATTGGTTCTTCTTCTTGGACTCTGCTTCTATTTTGATCTTCTGATCTGGACTGCAGAGACACTTTGTTCTCACCATTCTTTCTCATTTATATAATCTTTGAACTAGTGTGAGCTATGAAGCACTGTGTCCCTTTGTTTGGACCATCTCACCTCTTCATTTTGAATTAACAATAATTTTTTATTATTATTCAAACATTACCATGAAGGCGTTTAATTTAGTGAGATTGAATTTCATAGATTGATTACAGATATGGATCGATTTCATTTTTTAACTCGATCCCATGCCTCTTTATTTCATTCTCAATTTTTGTTGATCATATCTAAGATTTTTGATTAGCTCTCTAATGCATACCATATATTGAGTTACTTAAGATAAATCATGATAACGTCCAGATCCTATCTGGTTTAACGTTCCTTCTTGACCTAGATAAATTTCTCATTCCGTGTGTCAAATTTTGCACAAAAAATCTTTAGGACCTCTATTCCATACGACCACAGGTGGTGACCAAGTGCTAAGCCAAATGAGTGCTAAATCACTTATCAAGATCAACAATCATGTATTAATTGCACATTGAGATGAACGACTATCATTACTTCGTAACTTTCTCCTTCGAGACTTCCAGTCTTTGCAATCATTCAACCTTTTAGAGTGCATTTCGCCAAAGTGCGTATATTATATCGAACGATCATGTTTTATTTGTATGATGAATGGTTCTAGTTCATTTCAGAACTTCGACGTTTCGAGACTCTGACCTTTGTAGTCTGTCAACTCTTCTAGACCAAATTTCACCGAAGTACATATTATCTATTTACTCGTAGATCAGACGGTTTTGTCTTAATATGTGGTTGAGTGGACGATCCACGCAACCTCAACAAGAAGTTTTGTTAATGGCCTTCTCATTGTGCACTTTTTAGGATCTCGACTATGAATCTTCCTTCTCGATGGACTTTTAGATCTTACTTCGGAGCTTCGGCTCTCCAAGACTCCTGGTTACTAGAACTCCGAGGTAGTACAATCCCTCTGGAGTGTTTACCTACCAAATAAGTCATAAATCTATGGTGACCGCTTGCTGTCAGTTGTTTAGTACACCTCACGCTATCCTTCCACTACGGTTGATCTAACGGTCGAGAATGCTCCCAGAGTAGATCAACGGTTAGCATTACTTCGTGATTCATTCTTACTCTATTTTTACACTACACTTAATCTAATGATCATGATTCATCATGGAGGATATTAGATCTACGACCAACATTAGTTCGTGACTTTGCCCTTTGGTGCTTTGGGTAGTTTTTGTTAGGAGGAACTAGATATCCCTGAAGGATACTCCCAGAGTGATACGGTTTGCTGAAGTCACTGCTGATGTGGCACTAGCCGACTGGCTACCACTTGTCACTTAGATTTGTGACTTACGCATACCTAAAATGCCAACTGGACCTTAACACTTTTCATCATCTTATTGCACGATGTGTCCTTACCGATGTGGTATCTTACTGTGTGTACCACGTGTCTTACTTCATGACTTTAAAAATCTCGCCTTCGGGTGAAATTACATGTTCTAAACCCTTTTCTGCTGAAGTGGTCAACGCCGAAGTTGACAGTCTCCTTGTGATCTGACGATTCTCATGTTTTACTCTAGATCAATGATTGACGTGACTTTGGGGCTTCAACCTTCGGGTAATCTTACCTGTTCTTGGCTTCTTTTCACCGTAGTTGTCAGCGCTGCAGTTTAATACTGCTACGCAAATTTTATTTGATGGCTATCATATTTCACTCTATATCAATGTTTGTCGTGATTTTAGGGATTCGTCTTTCAGGTAAACTTACCTTTTCTAGTCTCTTTTTCTACAGAGTGGTCAACATCAGAGTTGACCAGTTTCATCCTTGGCACGCTCTGAATATATCAACGGTTGACATGATTTCCCTTCTTTCCTCTGATTTGATGGTTGATGGAAGTTCATGACTTTGGGACTTTGGGGCTTGAGAGGTCTAGGTAATTGTTTCTCTAATTTTCACCGGAGTTGGTCAACGTTGAAGTGGTCAACATGGAAGTGCTTACGCTATATTTCCACTTGGATTCTTCCAACGACTGTGACAAGTTCTAGATCAATGGCCCATATTCATTTCAGCCATCAAGACTTCAGGTTGATTCTCTTTGTCCCACTTCCCAATTCTCCTAGAGTGAGATTCCCTAAAGAATAATCCTTGAGTAACTTGACTTCATATAACGTTCCTTCTTTAACACGAAACACTTTAAACGATCCAACAGTTGTTGGGAATTCAACTATTCAAGATTTCAGGCCTTTGGCCTTTCTTATCCTATCCTTCCAGTTTGCTCGATCTAATGGTCGAGATATTTCCTGAAGTGTTCCTTAGATCAGACGATTGGGATTTCTTTGTGAATTCGAGCTTCGGGAATTCTGGTTCAATTCGAACTCCTTTTCACTGAAGTGGTCAACATCGAAGTTGACCAGTTCTACTCAGATTTAATCCAATGGTTGAGATATTTCCTGATGCTATCTGAAGGTTTTCCTTTAATCAGGGACTTTGTGTCTTGTATCCAATGTACCAAAACTTATGCTATACTTTGACTTGGATTTGATCAGTGGATCTAACTTATCTCATGGTTGTGATTACTCCTGAAAATTATCTCAACAAACATGATTCTTCCTTGAATATTTTGGAGTTTTCCTATGGGGATTTTGATCTCGACATCATTTCTGCAATGTGCTCTCCCTTCTGAGCTTCAATTAATGTCATTCCTTCTGAGATTGAATCTCTAGATACTGTTTGACATTTTCATTCTCTGCTAATTGTTTGACATAATTTATGCATATACTATTTGACATAAACTCTGCATA
>SNQJ01S0180579.1:0-16373 GCA_010110895.2 Picea sitchensis | reverse complement strand
TTTTGAGTTATAACAAAGTCCATTTTCTTAATAAATAATAAAAATTAAAAAAACAAAATTGCGTTGCTTATCCCGTAAGATGATAGGTAAATAAAAGAGTTTTTTTTTTAATACTTAAACCTTAAGGGTTTCACTTAGAACAGGTTTAAAGGCATTTCGAAGTAAATATCTTTAAGAAAAGAGTCCAAAGGGTTATTTTTGAATTTACAACCTATGTTTTTTGGCTTACAAATTGTTGGACATCTCCTTTTATACCCTCAGTATTGTTTTTCACTTTTTCGGGTTTTCCCATCATAGTAGGAGAGATTATGTATTAACT
The DNA here is from genome assembly GCA_010110895.2 of Picea sitchensis. NCBI lineage: Eukaryota > Viridiplantae > Streptophyta > Pinopsida > Pinales > Pinaceae > Picea > Picea sitchensis. Next base: position 16,054 of record SNQJ01S0180579.1, on the reverse strand, counting down.
TTTGAAATCAAAAAATAGTTAAATTCAGTAAGACCAATCTTCATAGTTTTTATTCTCTGATTAAAAGTGGTTATGTTTAGGTTGATTCTGACTGTCTTAGGTTTCTTAACAGTTTGTCTGAGGATTTAAGCTTGCTCAAAAGAAAACCCCTGAAAACAATCTTTCCCTTTTTCTCTACAGACTAAGGGGTTTTAAAAGTTGAGAAAATATTGGTCTAGAATAATCAAAACAAGTTGACAAACCTCTATTGTAAATTTTTACACAGATAACCACCCCTGATATTTTAAGTATCATTGATTGCCCCCGCTTCGTATTTATAAGCTAAGACAGATGGTGAAAGGAAATTCATATTTGATTTCCCCCATCTAGTCCCAAAGACGATGAAAGGAAATTCATTTAAATGATTGCCCTCGTCTAATATAAAAGAAATAGATAACTTCACCAGGGTACTGAACAGGCTCGTTGGCAGTGAAGCAATATCTGAGTATAAATATATAATTAGCACTCGAAGCGGTGAAAGGAAATTCAATAAAAAAGGGACAGATAACTTCACCGGGGTACTGAATAGGCCCGCTGGCAATGAAGCAATATCTTAGGTGTCTGTAAGGTTGTCATACTTATCTATCACTCTATTCTAGTTACCAGTTTTTCGAAACCGGATTTTCATCTTAAGTCAAGATAGAGCTCCCCAATTAAAATTATAAATTTTATTTTGATGCAAGCTGAAATTTACAAATCTGTTGAGTTTCCTAAGATTGTTCTAATCATCTTAATACTAACTTAAGTTCAGAACGAGAAGGAGAATATTATGAAGAAGACTACAACTGAGTTTAAAGCAAATAAGAAGTTTTGAAAAGATTTTCAAAAGTTGAAATGAAATCTCTTTTTCCTCTCCTTTAGCAGTTTTAGCAGTGATAAACCCTTGACACCATTTACCCAATGAAGGCACTGAGTCTACATGTTCTCCTCGTCCCACAAGGAGACGAGGCCCCCATTTGGAGCCTATGTTGAAACAGATCTTAAATTTTTATCCCTAAGGCCTAAATTTTTCTTTTTCGGGTTTCGGCTTTTCATAAAATAAGAGTTTCGTATCATTTCTAAGTACACGATACCTTTTTCTCAATTTTTTCTTAATTTTTTAGATAATGAAAGGGAAAAAGGTTTACAAAAATTATAAGACTCCTGACGATTTTTATTTGAAAATTATTTAAAATGTGTTAAAATTTAAACTAACGATTTTTAAATTAAGCTTAAAAGAATTTTCAGGATTCGGGGTTTACTACAAACAAATTTTTGATGCAAATTGAATCGTGAAATCCCGATCCCCGTTTTCCCGAAATGTTGAAATCTTAATTTAAACACGAATTAATTTAGTCTCTTATATGAAAGGTTAAGGGTTAAAATAATTATGTCGCGATTTCAGGCTTCGTGGTTTAGTGAGATCACATCTCCTGTCATCATGTTTCTCGAAATCCCAAATTACGAAACCCCGATCCACAATTTACGTTAAATTAAACTAATTTTGTTTTGGCCTTAATCGTGATTAGTAAGTTAATTAAGATAAGTTAAGTCCTGTTTAAAAAGAAAGCCATCGCGATTTCACAATTTCGGAGATCGGATTTTATTGATAACATACTTCTCAACATCAGGATTTCCGAAATCCCGAAAACGTCTAATCTCAATTAATTAATGTGCTAAAATCATTTAAATCTTAATTAAAACATCGCGATTTCACGATTTCGCAATTTCGGAAATCGTTTTTCATCGACGACATACCTCTTGACATCAAGATTTCCGAAACCCCGAAAAACAAAGTTTTCAGCTTTAAACTATGATTAACACTAATTAACCTTTTTTCAAAAACAAGATTAATGGTAATCATTATTTAAGTGTTCATTCATGTTTCGCTTTCCGATTAAGTAGGTTTCTCGTTTTCTTCAAAAACCCGAAGTCTCTTAAATACGGACATTAAATGCGTATCTCGGAAAAATATCTTCCGCATTAAGAGCTTTAAATTCATGACAGCTGTGCAAATCTTGTCATTTTTAAATGTATTCAAAATAAACATTCGAATGTCTGTGTTTTCATTTTAAGCTGAGCTCGTTCATCCATTTTCTTTAACAAGTTTTCAATTAAATGCAGAAGTCGTGGCACCCAAAAAGGCACTGAAGAAGAATGAAGATGCACAGGAACGAGATATTATCTCCGACACCACTCCACATGCTATAGATTCTATTAAATCTTGGACTCAAATCTCCGAATTGCTGGAATACGAGTTTGAGAATGCTCATCTTGATTCTGAAAATCATTTCTGGGACATAGCTGAGTCAGAGCTTCATAAGATCGATGCGTGCCCAAGGCTCGTGGCATACACTGATATGATTAGTTGGGCTCTGGATAAGGTCGATATTCCAACAAGGAGAATTTTAAACAAGCAAGGAGCTATCGTTGGCTCATTAAGACCAGAGCACATTCAAGTAATGTATAAACTCTCGCCAAATCCTAAACATACTTTTAATGCTGAATTTTTAGCAGAGTTTCAGAAAAAAGAATGTATTGAAGCAGACCAGACATTCCCGATATGATTAGAGGATGGGTGAGGTCTCAAGCAAAGTTTAGGGCTGATTCCCATGGGATTTATGCTACAACATCCTTAAATGAATACATGGTATATGTAGCCATTATGTTATGTAGACTTTTTGGGAGAAAAGATCCCTGTCATTTTCATGCAGATTGGGTGCCCTTTTTAGAGGAAGCTTCAGAAGGAAATGGTTTTAACTGGCATAAGATTTTGTTAGATAACCTAACACAAGAAATCCTAAACTACAAAGCAGCAAAATCAAAGGGACAACCAGTAGCTTTTTATATGTCTGCATACATTATGGATGCAATCTGTTTTGTGACTCCCTTTCCATTAATGAATTGGAGTTGGAGCATTTCCTGTCCAGAACCCATTCATAAATATCACTCGGCCCTTTAAGAAGAAAATGCTACAGATGCATTTTATGAGGTTTGTCATTTTATTATTATTCCTATGCACAGAATGTTTTTTGGATGCGAACCCCCTCGCATTTTTTATGTAATCACAGAAAGTCTTAAAGCAGTTGTCGACTGGTTTATTGAGGAAAATTTTTCCTACATTAGGGTTTATGGATGTTCCATTCCCCCTCATGCACTCCCTAAATTCCTACTGGACAGATTGGTGTGCAGGGAGGTAGCTCATCAGATAGTAAAGGGCGGTGTTGGATTAGAATTAAAAGCAGCTCAGAAGAAATCATGGCCATCTTTCCCTGTTCATATTGGGAAATTTTCTTTATTAAATTTAGGCCATTCTAAGGTAGAGGCTTAGTCATTAGAAGAAGTGAAATTAGTAGATATTGAGCACAGAAAATATGACCCCTGCCAAGTAATAAGTAGGCATTTCATACATTGTAATATAAAGGCATATGAACATGAAGCATCTATTTATGATGATATATTTAAAGATGTATGAACAGGAAGGGCCCCCTCCAGGGTTTGAAACTAATACACAGGATAAAGAAAATACCAAAGGCAAGTTGAAGAATACTGAGATACCTTCCCAAGATACAGAGGGTTCTCAAACAAAAGAATCGGGAACAGAGAGGGGAAAAGAGTTGGAAACAACTCCAGAAATCATGAAGGATGTTCCAGAAAAGATAGGAGGAACAACATCAACAGAGCTCAGTAGTCCTATCACCTCTTTAACTCCATTGAAGTTAATGTTTGGAATCCCCCATGAAGGAGCTTTATATGTCAGTGATCTAGAGCCGATTTCAAGAGATGAAATCCCCCCATCAGATTACTTTTTCAATAAAAAGCGAAGAGCAGTCTTGAAACAGGAAATTCATCCAAGAGGAGAGGGGATGATTAAAAAGCATAGGATTATTATAGATGGAAAGAAACTCAAAGATGGAGAATTTGCTACAGATTTAGCAGGTACAATGGGTGCTATAGCATCAGCAAATGTGTATTCTATTGGCAATTTAACAACTATGCTCGAACAAAAAGACCAAACAATAATTCAGTTGCAAGACAAATTAAAAGAAACTGAGAGAAATATTGGTTGGGGAATACAAAAGGGTCTAGAACAATCTAGACTAAAGGATATGCAAGTAATTCAGAAAATGAATAAAGACTTGGAGGAGGCAAAACACATAATACAGGTCACACAGGAACAGGTCCGAAAGCTGGGAGAAGAAAATAAACATTTACAAGATAAAATTATTTCTATTACTAATCAAGTAGTAGAACTTGAAAATTTCAGGACACAAGCATTGGACATATATTTGAGAATAGAGGAATAACAGCAGAAAGTGTTCTTGAATCTGGAAGTAGTCCAAAATTATTTTCAAGAAACAAATAAGTCTTTGGAGAATGTTTTCCAGAAGGAAAGGGAGGCGAAAGCAGCTAGAACGAATTTTCAAAAGGCAATGGCTTTCTCATCAAAGGAAGAAGTTGGAAAGATTAAGAAATTATCTATTTTTGAACAGGTTAAAGGGGACATAATATTAAAAGTGTGGGAAGCAAACCTGGACGAATATAAAAGAATAACAAGAGAGGTCAATGATGATTGCCAGGGAATTTTCGATCTCTTAGAAAGAGCTTCATTGAAAATCGGAACAGATGATTGCTCCTGATAATTAGGTGAGATTAATATTGCCAAGCACCAACGAAGGTTCAAAGAAGAGATGGAGGAAATGAAGATGGAGATTTCAAAAATTAAATTAATCAATATCACAGAGATCAACAAATGGATGGTGACACCGAATCTAAAGTTGAAAACTATTAAATTCACAGAGAAGATGATAGAAAATCGTTTGCCTGAATTGTAGAAAAGATTTTTCTTATTTGAAGCAAATGAGATACCAGATGCTCCCAGGACTTTTGTGAAATTTTTGGGAAAGTGTGTTCAGTGTATTGAAGCGAAGAAAGGAAGTTCGTCAATGCAAGTTTAAAATCTTTTTTAAATGTTTTTATCATTAGAAATTAGAAAGAAAATGAAAACGGTTGACATTATTTTTATATGTAACCGTAATATTAGGAAGTTGGTTAGTCACCAACGAGAAAATTTTGATGAAAATGTATAAATGTAGTTTCTAAAGACTGAGAAAGGGCTTGAGGATTTTTTTGGAGAGAGTCGATTGTAATAACAGTTTTCCAATACATCATAATATAGATTACAAACAAGATTCTAAATCCTGCGAATTTGTAGCTATGTGTTCTTCAACCTTGTTTACTATATTTTGTTGTATTTTTATTTCAATATTTTTCTAATGAATAATCAATTTGAAGTTATCTACATCTTTGATTTCTAGTTCAGATTGGTTTGGATATCAAATTATTTACAATTTTTCCTCTGAAATTGCTATCAATGATTTTAAGACCTGTAAATCTTTTGAACCTTAATACTTAACTTTCATTAGAAACCTCGTTTTATTTCATTATTATCTGTCAAAATATGAGATTCTTTCTTGATTAAAGCCTCATATTTTTTTATAATACTTATATGTCAGTTTAAAATTTTCAAATTGTTACAAATCCAGGAAACGGCCTCGAATGTATTTATGTTAGTGTTTTGAATTTTAAAATTGTTTTTCATATTCTCATCTCTGGAAAGTTTGAAGTAACATTTGATTAAAATCCTTTTACAAATAAATAAAGTTTTATCCTCCATGACTGTTCCAAGTAGCAGACAACCCAACATTGAACCTGGCCTTCAAGATCAAACCAGTATTTCCTTGAATCTATTTAATACCATTTTACAAACAACAACTAACTGGGTTAAATTAGAACGTTCATGGGCTGCTATTGAGAGAGACATTAGCATCCAAGAACAACAGGAAGCAAGATAGAGACAATTGAGAAACTGATTCTGCTTCACCCTTCCTTTTGAATTCTTATTCTCAAATTATTCCTTTAAACATTTACGGATGCCTTGAAAGTATACTTTACAGCCTTCAAGTATAAACTCAGCAACAACAGTTACATTGTTTGTTGAGTAAAACCCCGTAATTACCACGTCGAGCTAAGTTGTCAAACTACCACCGCCATCTCTCAATGTCAACGGGCGAATTTTCTTCCGATAATTACAGCATTTCCATCCTTTTACTGTTTATTTTTTCAATTATGGCTCCCAAGGTCAAGCCCGCTGATGCCTCTGAAAACTCAATGATTCCCCCTCCCATCGACCTGGACCATATTCCTCTAGCATACAGAGACTAAAAAATTGCAGAGCCAAGGTGCAAAGTCGATTTCTTCGAATTGCACTCCTGTCTGAAAGAAATTTTCCTCGACTAGAGTGATGAAATTGGACTCTGAGAGTCCAATTTTCCCCTTTACATGTTTCCTCGAACTTATTCTTTCCATGAATTTGTCCTCAGATGCCACGTCAATTATCTGTTAGGACAAAGAGCCATTGACTCCCCCACTGGTGAAGTTTTGTTCATAATTACCACTGATACAATTGACCAAATGCTACATATCCCTAAAAATGATTCCACCACCCTATTCTTTGTCTAATCCCTAAACGAATTGTACCAGAAATTAACTTTTCCCCAGAGAGCCTAGATTTTTTAGATTTTCCTCCCTGAAGATTCCCAATTGCCCAAGAAAAATTCACCATAACCCTCTTCTATTTTCTCATAGAAAACTAACCATATTATTTTGATCCTCTTATGTCTGTTAGGTTATTATTCTGATGAATAGGTAGATGAACCTATTTTAGGTTTTATGTCCATATTTTCTACAAAAGAAAAAGTTGTTGTGAAGTTCAATTTCAACCAATTTTTGGCTGACAACATTCATGAACAACTCTGAAAGTTTCCAATTGAAGGAATGTTCAAATACTCTTCAATACTGGTTTATATGTTCCTATTTTATCAAGCAGACAGGTTTCTGTGTTCTCTCCAAAAGCTAAATGAACAAGGAAGCCCACAGTCAGTCATATTTTGGACCTCATCAGTGAGAAAGAACTCAACAGAATACAGCTTCAAGGATTTCATTGACCAATTCATCCATCCGACTACTTGTTTGTTGAGAAATAGCAAAGAACCCAGGGTTAGTGAAGAAATTCAGAAGGTTTGCACCTAACTGATCAAGCCAAGACATGTGATTGGTATTAATACCAAAACTATACAGAAATCGGGCTTTATGGATGTGAGATTCCACCTTAAAAAATCCCTAAATACCTCCTAATGAGGATGTTTGCATTGAAGTATATAAGGCAGATGATAAATTCAGATGAAATTCATTTTGTAGTGGCCAAGAAGAAATCCCAATTCAAAATCAAAACTCAGATTGGATCATTTATCTACAACAGTAGAGCAGCTGGTGAAGAAGCAAACATCCTTTTGAAATAGATGAAGTTTCCTTTGAGCTTCACTTGGTCATATGACCCATTTGGCATCAGTTATGAGCTGATGACTAAACAAAAGACCACTCTCTATGTGCACACATAAAGGCTAGAGGTTGAAAGATATATGAACCATATTGAATGTGAAGAAAAAGCCTTGCAAGAAGCAGAGGAGCAACCTATCTCTATAACCACTTCACAGACCACTACACCTAAAAAGAAAGTAGAGAAAAGATCAAGGAATGAAGTTTCTCCTTTAGTCACAGAGGTATCAACTGAAGATTTGAAAGTATATAGAAAGAGGACTAAAACCAGTCACACAACAGATTTTCTTAAAGAGGGAGAAATGTAATCCACAAAAGTTTTGGAAGGACCACATTCTTTAGCCCAGTCAGACAGTTTTTTTGCAGGTTCTCCATCATCACCAGCCTCTCAAATAAATCTAGACACAACTCTGGCAACCGAATCAATTCAAGGACAAAAGGAGTCAAACATTTTTTACAAGTATAAGGAAATTAAATAAAGGAATGAGCTTCTTAATACTAGCACTTATACTCAATTTTGGAAACAGACCTCTATTGTTGAGAACAGACTGTTGTCATCTTTTGACACAGAGAAGGGAAGAATGCAAATGGAATTCTTACAGGCACAAGTCCCCTATCCAAAGACAATAGTAGATTACAAGAAGATTGTTTTTGAGTTTGATATAAAAGATGTCCATCGTGTGGACCAGATGGATATGCACAGACAGGCAAGAGAGATTATATTTTCAACTCTAACAAATAACTCAATGACTACTTCCAAATTGTAGGTATCCCTGAATAGTATCTAGTCCCAATTAAAAATTGAAAAGATCTCTTCTTTGGCCAATAATACTAAGATAAAATCATTGGAAGAGCTAATTCTCAAGATTGGATATGATCATACTAATGTCAAAGCAGTAGAGAATTTGATCAAGAAGAAGAATGTTGATATAACATCACTCAGGAAACAATTGAATCTTACAGCAATAGAGGATTCACAAACTAAATAAGTAGCTGAGACAAAAATCCAAAAAAAAGAGATGCTCAAATTGATCATGGAGCAAAATGTACAAATTCCGGAAATGGAAGCAGAGATGGAAAAGTTGATCAAAGAAAAAGAGAAGAATGTACAGTTGGTCGTGATTCCACTAGATGCAGTTCCCCTCACAGGGATAAGAATAGTAGAAGTGTCTACATCAACAACAATCCTAGCACAAACTTTAGATGCCTCTAATAAACTAGTGAAATCTATGGAGGATATGTCCATACAAGGAGCATAAGTTAAAAAGCTATAGGAAGAGGTAAAGTCATTACAAGAACTGAAAGAAATGTTTTAGGATTCTCATCGGGTAGAAATGCATAAATCTCAGAGTCTCAGCCAACAAGTGCAACAATTAGGGAAATAAACAGTCATTGAAAATACCTTATCCCAAGCTAAGTCAAATATATGGATAGACATCAACAAATCCATGACAGAAATTTAGCCCTTTATACAGATCATTTTTTAGCAGCATGAATTAATTCAGAAAGCTAGAGGAGCCATTGAAATTATCAAATAAGAATTGGGAGAAAAGCCAGCAGAGGCCACAGATCTCATCAGGTTTCTAAACTCTATAAACAAATAGGAGTTAGAAGAGCTGGAGATAGAGGACAAAACTAAAACCATCCTAGAAATCAAGAAGGTTCTGACCAAGAAAAGCCTCATGTTGTAGTTGGAAGAAAAATCTCAGGTTATGGATATAGGTGTGCAGAGGTTCTTCAACAAGTTTGAGGTTCTACACAAGAAAGGGATTCTTGGTTTGTTAGTGCTAAATGACAAGTTGGTCACACTTCATGATTACAACCAGAGATTGAAGACAATTGCAAAAGATAATTTGAAGTTTGCAGGAATACAAGAAAGCATTACTGGGAAAGCATTCGTGGAAACATTACAGTTTGACTTGAGCATTCAACGTGAAATCAAACATATTTTCATTACTAAGCCTACTTTTTCCAAGTACACAGAGATGGATAAAATTTACAGAAAATTACTCAAGATATCAATCCCAAGTAAAAAGAGGTGGGACAAGCTATGTGAGTTACTTGAGTAAAGATGAGTTCAATTTTTCAGCCAGCAAGGATCAATAGCTAAGCAAAGTCAAAGAGACAAGTCATCAACAAATTCCACCAAATCAGTACCAGAAATCTGAGCAAATCTACAAGATTCCTATATTTTTGTAATTAGAGATTCAATTAGTTTAGATATCCCTCCAATATATCCTGATCATTTATGACAAGATCTTATGTAAATAAATGTATAAATACTTCTCCTTTTGAAGTATTGAGGGTTGATTTTTGCATCCAAGAAAGTTACTGTGTATCATTCAAGAGGATCGACCAGTAATAAAAAAAAAGTCTCTTTCACAGGATTCTCATGTTAGATTGTTGGTGATGTGCATATCTCTTTGTTTATGTTTTTCATTCTCTATCACCATTTCATGTGTTTCCAATCCTAATTATTCAAAGAAGGTTAAAGAACATAATTTAACTTAGTATACTATTTTTCTGGTTTTTGAATGATTTTTATGTTTTCAACTAAAATTAAGTAAAGGAATTCTTAATTTATCTGTGGAATTTCCTCTCATTTCCTCCCATTCACCTCATCTAAATTTACCATATCCAAACAGTTTTACTGCCCTTCCCTATGAAGAAACTTTATAAAAGATTAAATATATCCCTATCTTAAAAGATAGACCCCAAAGCCCAATGGTAATTTAAGTATTTAATCATCCAAATATTTCAAACAAACAAACACATTATAAATTGTTATAACTAGCCTAATATTTTAACTCAAACAAATCTAAATCTTACAGAGAGATCCCTCTCTGAAGCTGGCAGGGGTAGATCCCATCTTCAAAAGTGGTTTTGCGGTTACCTATGTCCTTTCTTCTACAACCTCTAGAAATTATAGAGCGATAACAGAACCCATATAATGGAAACATGAAATCTTCTAGAACTCACTTTGGGTATACTTCTATGGTACCTCAACTTGTCTAATCCAATGGTTTCTGCAATACCATCACCCCATCTAGACTTGATAATTTTCCATCATGTGAATGTCCCACCTATATCAACCTTGCAATTGGTTAAGGATCCCATCGTATAAAAACAAATTGAAAAATGTAAAATGGGTGTTGGGGGGGAGAATAAGAAATTTGGGGATATCAATACTCTAGGATCAGCTATGGCCACCCAAACTATCATGCCTATGTGAGTTACTCCTCTGTGTTCTCTTTATGACATTATATGTCATGCCATCAATAAGTTCCCAAAGCTCCCAGAGTTGTAGAGTTTCCTTTAACCCAAAGAATAGATATTTGAAGAATCCATTCCAATGGTCTAGATCACTCTTCCATATTCCTCCAAGTAGTGAAATAAATCATTGCATATGAATCATCCATGTTCTTTATGTGATACCTACAATTACTAATCACATCATTGTCCTAAAATCCCCAAGTTTATAGAAACACTTTCTAAATAATTCCAAAATCATTCCATCCCACAGGTAATAACTTTAGAAGATATGTTTATCCCTAGTAATGTGAATGGAGAATTTGTATCTATTAGCTACATTGTCTCTTCGGTAGGCTCTTTGTATTTTGATCATCCATAATTTCATCAAGAATTATTTCAAGCCTCTCTTTTATTATTTCAACACCTCTTGCATTGTCAGTAGTGGAGTTATCCTCATCAATAGGTGTTGCTAGTGTGATCCATACCTCACATTCCTTCAAAGTTGTTATAGGTTCCATCCATATTATTGGAGCATCTTTAATCACTTTGGCAATGATACCTGACACCTTCAATTCCAATAATCCCATGCTTCACTTATATGAGGAAATTATGGAAGCATCGAATATAATTAAGTATCCATAGACTAATATACACCATCATACATATTTTATCCATTAAAACACATTCACCATCAATAAGTATTTTGACCAATTATGTCTCGAAACAAAGGATTTCATACCTCTGGGCCATATTGATTGTTTAAAAAAACTATTCCTGCTCCAAATTCCTTCAAAGAAGGAAACATGGCTAATATCTCCCCTGCCATCAAGGTGGATATTTTTGTTAAACTTGGTATCATTGAAAGCATTATTTTTTTTGCTTCCTATTCCCTAGAAAATTTTGCATCTTAAAAAACTTTGTTCCAAGGGTTTTGTGATGTTTTTACATGGTCTTATTCAAAAATGTCAAGACTCAACCCTCCATTGTAGCACACCATATTCATACATGGCTTGAAACATCTCATGATAGAATCAAAGGCCCATTCATCCCACTAAACCTCCAGTCATTAAATTTGAATTTGACAAGATTCGTCAATTGGTTTCATTTATCCCATCACTTATACCACTTGGATATCTAATCTAGTCCTTGTCAACAATAAAAAAAATTATCATACATGTATGTACTGAATTTCAAGATCTCATTTGGGCTTGTCCCAAAGACAATTAACTTTACACCTCTCATCCATCAAGTTTTTGATAATTATGTGGTCGTGAGGTTCTATCCTTCATGGATGGTTTTTATGGCTATAATCATATATGGTTCCATCCAAAAAACCAATACAATAACACCTTTACCACTTCGTAGGGAACACTCACCTATAAGGTCATGCATTTTGGTCTAAATAATGTTGGTGCCACTTTTCATGGGCCATTTCATACAATATTCATGATTTGGCTGAAATTATTCTTTCTTATCGCATTGACCTCACTATTCATTTTAAGAAATGATCACAACACTTTGAATATATTCACAATATTTTCCTTTGGTGTTGCAAGTACAACATTTTCTTGAACCCTCTCAAGTGTGTATTTTGTGCTACCGTTGGCCACCTATTGGGACTTGATCATCTCTAATTCAAATATCACTACTGACACATCTAAGGTTCACACCATCCTGAAGTTTCCTTCACTAAATAATGTGTACCAAATATAGAGCATTCAAGGAAAGGATAATTTTCTTCATTGATTCATTCCTAATTTTACTACATGTGCTCATGGGTTTTTGTGTTTGTTGCATTTTGACACACCATTTGTATAGGATGAATAATATCAACAATCCTTTGATGCATTAAAGCATGTGCTTACATTTTCTACTTTAATAAATTCACCCAACTTTCAAAACGATTGTATCTTCTACATCTCTACAATACCTATAGTCATGGTTGGTGTGTTAGTCTAGAAAGGGAAAGATCAGTCTGAGCATGTCATTATTACATTAATAAGAACCTATCAAGATCAATATTTGCATACAATCATGATGAGAAGTTATCCTTATTCATTGTATTTACCATCCAAAATCCAAGTCATTATATCTTTATGCAAAAAAGCCAAGGTCGTGAATTCTAATCCCATTTATAACTCTTGAGTCAGCAAGTCATCAATCACAATTCCCTTCGTTAATCACAATTTTCACAGTATGAACACTCATTCATCATTTCGTCGAAAAATCCTTGGTATGGTTACATTTTAGTTTAACTACACACTCAAAATTTTGGTGCTTACTTATCACATGATGATCGACATTTTATTCATCGTCAATATCCTCAATATCTCCATAGTGGAAATTTTATTTATAGATCAAGAGTAGACATTGTTTTATGCCATTCTCTCACTCTTGACAAGGTTGAATAGATCTTAAATGATTGTCGTATTGGTGCTTATGGTGGCCACCTTTCTTATCAAATGATGTTTGGAAAAGGGTGCAATTTTTTTTGTTGATCCTAATGGTGAACTTCTCAAAAACCCTCACAATGGGTTATATTTGAATAAATTTTATCCTCGAGACCATTTACGTCAATCTATTTTTTATGATGTATATATTTATGTTCTTTCTTTCATTTTTTTCTTTTGTAGCATGGTTGTTGAGGGAGATTTGTGGTTGCTTTCATTTGTACTTCTAAGTTGAATCATTAATCTCTACATTACGGTGGTTTCATAATGGAACAAGTCTGATACATAAAATATCACCTTGGCATATTGGGAGATTTATTCTCCCTCACATTTTCTCTTCCATGTAAGTGGCATGTCCATTGGTTTTGCCACCAATATTCAGTCTGGAATTATCCTCTCAAAGAAAACACACATCATAATTGCTAATGTGAAGTCACCCCCATTGTAATTATTATCGACCATTAGTGATATTCACATGGTTGTCAACAACATATAATCCCAGACATAGTAGGTTCCCACTAATACAATCTCTACGAACATCATCTAACCACCTGACACCTGGTATGGTCCCTTCTAACCCATCACTCACACTAATGCTTCCATTATGTTCTAAGTCTCCAGTATATTAATGTTTGTAATATGGATCGCTTCATCATGGATGGTCGATCTTGATATGCAATGTAAGTCTCCAGTATATTAATGTTTGTAATATGGATCGCTTCATCATGGATGGTCGATCTTGATATGCAATGATGATCTATAAATACATCCAGTGATCTATCAGAAGATAACACTAGTAGTATGTCTCCAAATATTTTGTACATCAACATATCAGTGAAGAAGTAGACATATGCTAGGGTGATCTCAATCCACCACTACATGATCTACGAAATTATCCTAGAATCAGTCCTTATAAATGTGTTCTCAAGGAAGTTGAGTAACCTGTACTATGCAAGTTATCCCTATACAACCATATCACCCTAATCTATGTGCAGAGAGTATCAAAGTCTTTATCTCCCCACTAGATCATCATCCCATATCCCTGCACATCAATAAAATCTTGATGTTAGTTCAAAATTTATTTATTTTACCATGCATTTTATCCACTCTTTATCATGCTAAGAGAATGCATGTCGCCTCGGATTTTTTGTGTTGGGCATGCAATTGAGTCTCTCAAAATTGCATGCATAGCATGCAACTGAAGTATCCCATAGTTGCATGCAAGGTACAACTATTGGGGATTTTCATATGCACAATGAATGGGAAAACCTCGATAACCACGTGCCTAGGAGGAATAATTCCAAGGCCTTACTCAGACCCACAAAATCCTAACCTAAAAAATCAAACCATTGAAATTAAAAAGGGAGTCGAGACCTATAACCTAGAACTTGAAGAATCAAATTCAGACAATATGTAATACCCCTAGGTTGAACCCCAATTATAAATGTACATCAACTTTATAGGTTGGTGAGCCAGGATATTTGGGCAAAAGTGTCTGTTTGATTAATGGTTCGGAGAGCTTAGATGCTAAAACGTCAGAGAGCCTATCATTGCAATATGTAATGACATTCAATGATACTAATAAAAACGCATCACTATTGCAGAAAAATTAGAAAAAACTGTATGGGGGGCTAAGAAATCCACTAGAGGGAAAAGGGGATAAGATTCTAGGAAGAGGAGTTAAGCCAAGGGGGATTAATACAAGGGAATATTATGATAATATTTCCGAAAGTCTAAATTATGGGATATATATTTATCCTAAGTTCCTAAAGGTGGGGGAACGTATCACCAAGTGAGGACAATGTAGTTCCCAACATGATAACTGTCAAGTTGGGAACATGCATACATAAAGTGGGAACTTAGTGTGTTTTTTAAATCATTCTCAATCATTCTCATCATTCTCACATTCACTCTTTCCATTTGTACACTCCCTACCATCCATCAGCTAAACATACCCAACAATTACTTGGTGGTTTGGGCTGAAGAAGAGGGTTGTTAGGCCCGTGAGAATTCTCTTTAGGTAAGAGAATTGCTGGGAATTTTTTCCCTGTGTGTTGCGGGTGTTGCAATTCTTAGGGCAGCCTTGAGTTCCAAGTGCTACAGAGCTTTGATACTTCTTGCCTGACATGTTGAATCCCTCGAAGGGAAGTGGGGCAATCAAAGGACTGTTGATGAGAGAATGGGTACACTTCCTGGGGTGGGACAGTTTGTGTGGAATGAAAGGTTTTGATATGGGAATGGTTGCTCGAGTTGGAACCATGGCCTATGTTTAATTATGGAGTCTGTTAGAGCTTAGTCTGGCATAGGAAGGCTTTGCCCTAGTGGAGTCCTAGCCTTAGCTCGGAGGTGACCTTCTATTGAGAGTTTATGAGTAGTAGAGTCTATGGCTGGGAGGAACATCTGAAGTCTACAGTGAGTCAGTGGTTGATTTAAAATATAAGTCTCTTCTTGTGTTTCTGGTGTTTATTGTGTGAATATTTGTGTTAAATTTTTTATGGTATAAATGTTGTATATTTATGAATGTACTATTTGATGTTAGGATGCTTGTGTGTTCATATGTAGAACATATTTATTAATTAAATGGTATCAAAGAGGAAAATTTATGTGTAGGCATGGCCCAACTTGGGGCTAGGGATTCTACATTATGGTATCAGAGCCATAGGTTCAATATTGATCCTATATGGCCCAGAGATAGAGCATTGGAGTTGAATTACAAAAATCAAATTTCAAAGGATGTATGTGACATGTTTTTCAAAATTTCTCTTATGAATTTGGGGGCAATTCATGAGGAATTTGAGGAAATTTATCCCCGAGATTAGAATTCTCCAATTTTTAATCTCAGTTTGAGCAAATTCAGGCATATAATTGGTCAAATTTGGAGTTATAGTGAATTCATGGCAGAATTGGTAAAAAAATATCAAATTTCTAAGTGAATT
>SNQJ01S0180578.1:0-17706 GCA_010110895.2 Picea sitchensis | reverse complement strand
GATTTCAAGATCGTCTTCGAATACCTTCCAATGCTTTACATTGTTCGGGATGGATGACCTATATCTTATCTCGACCCCACATGTGATCTTCGACGGTAGAGGGATTTTGAACAGACTAGATGAGACATCTTTGGAATCGGCCGAAGTATTATCCTCCCTTGGGACAAAAGAAATGTTGAAAGCCGAGAAGAAATTATCAATCAGGTCCAATACCTCGTTTCTATAACTTCTGAGCCGAGGATTCTTGGCCCGATAAACATTCCTGACCTGTTGGATTATCAATTCAACATCTTTGAACACTTCCATCTCCCTTATTCCCATTTCTTTTGCAACCGTCATACCCAGAACAAGAGCTTCGTATTCTGCCACATTGTTGGTGGTTTCAAATTCTAGCTTGTATGACAGGGACATGGTCTCTTGACAAGGCGATATGAAAACTACTCTAGTGGCAGCGCCTATACTAGAAGAAGATCTGTCAAAGAACATTTTCCAAACATAGGTGGTCGAAGGAGGTATATTCTGATTAAGAATGGGCTACTTTATGATCTGTAAAGGGGCATTAGGAGTTTCAGTGACCTGCAACAAACTAGACCCCAAATCAGTGTCAAGTGCAAAGATGGGATGATTGGTGGGGTTTGCTTCATCACTGACAATATAGGCTAGCTAATATTCTCTGTACAACCTCCTGTGTTCCCCTCCGAAGACTGGAATGGTGGCATATGTGAGATCCATATGTAATGTTCCTCCAAGTCTTTTAGTGCAAGACCGAGACAACAACATGCCAAACTTGGGGGGAACATCAGTTACCACAATGTCGATGACCACACTCTTCATTGGCAGATGGAATAAAGAGATCACCAAGTCTTTTATGACTCCAAGACATTGCACCCTCCTTGAATCAAAAGAGTACAAATCATGATAATCCTTTGTCACTTCCAGTCCCAAATATTCCATGACTATTTTGGGCATAAGGTTGTGGGAAGCTCCTGAATCCATGAGGCAATTATGCAACACTCTATCATGTATGTTCAGGGAGGTGTAGAAGGGAGGGGATGGATCATATCTATCTTCCACCATGGGACCTAGGATGACTACCATCTTTTCATATTGAAGGTTTACTGAGTCAGAGGAAGGCTGGGGGGACTTAGATTGTAGCAGTTTGGAGAGGGAACTTTTGAAGTCTTCATTTTTAACTAGCTCTGAGAGGGGGACGAGAATTCTTATCTTTTGAATTTCATGCTCAAAATTAAAGGAGGAAATAGGCTTAGTAGCTTCCCTTACCTCAGAGACAAGTTCTTTGACTGCTGGCGAAGCATTCTGAGTTTTCTTTTCTTTGGTAGTGGTTGCTGCAGATTTAGTAGGCCTTTCTGCTATGAGGGGTTGATCTTGGCCATCAAAGTTAACTTCTTTCTTCTTTGACCTGAGAGGGTATCTTCTAGAGGTGTTGTTGGCCTTTTCTCCTTTACCTAACTCATTGATTTGAATGTTCATAAGGGATTCTTCATATGCAGACTGAGTCAGATGGGGAAAAGGGGAAGTTTCTTCAATACAATGAATTTCAGGGTCAAGCTCATCTATCTCCTCTCCTTCTTCATGAGAAACTAGGTTATTTTGGAGGGGGGTTTGAATCCTTTAATCTTCTCTTTCTTTCCCCCTTTGTTCCCTTGGGAAATCCCGAGGCACATTGTTATTAGGTCTCTTGAAACCTTTACTATCAGCATTTTGGGGATTTCTGTACATGGGCTTCCCTTCTAACTCCCACCTTTCCATCCTGGCAGAAAGTGATTTTAGCACTCTAGTTGTCTCATCTGTCTAAAGGGGCAGGGGAGAGGAACTGGATGGGGAGGCTTCATGCCTCTTCCTGGATATGTTTCTATCAACAGTGTTCCTAAGTCAGTCAACAACCAATATGTTAGATTCTACCTTCACGATTGCATCCTGCATGTGGGCCAGAGTAGTGGCTCTTCTTTCCCTCAACAGGAGGCAAAAATTGGGATCAAATGTGCTAGCATAAGTGATCTTTGCAGAGGATTTGGAGGGTTTTATTTCAGCAGGGATTTTATTGTACATTTTATTGAATCTCTTGTAGAAGTCAGAGACTGGCTCTACTTCTTTTCTCTTCAAAGACCCAAACTTTGTCATGTAATACATGAAGTCTTTTTTATCTCCCCATTGTCTCAAAAAGGCATTATCCAAAGCTTTGATCCCATCAATAGATCCAGGAGGCAGGGCCTTAAACCATTTTCTAGCCTCACCTTGAAGACTATGGACAAAAATCCTCATCGATATGTCTGCATGCATGATAACATTATCATCTGTAAAATTGTAAAAGGCTTCTAGGTGTTATTCTGCAGTTATGTCCCCTTCGCCTGTAAACTTGGGTAGCTGCTTGAGGTAACCATATGCTGGGAGGGCATTGAGAGGCTGAGGTAACACAAGGGGAGCATACCTAGCGACTATAATAGCTTCCATTCTAGTCATAGGGTAATTTACTCCTACCATGTGAATATTAAGTGGAGGAGAACTCAGAGGAGAAGGGGTGTGAATAGGGGATACTGGAAATGAGCTTCCTGGAGGAAAAGGAAACAATGGGGAATATAAAGAGAGAGATAAGGGACCTGAATGGGTAGATGCTCCTCTCTATGTAGTAATAGTAACAAGAGGAGGGGTGGTGAAATCCTCTGAGGTCCGGGTTCTGCACCAAAGTACAACTTCGGGGGAGAGGGAGTGACAAGGATTTCTCCTTCTAATGCTAGACCAGGAGGGGAAAACTCAACAGGAACACTCCTGAAATTCAAAAAATGGAAAACCTCAGAAACAGGTTTTCTAGGAAGCTGAGAATAAGAAAATGGAGTTTTTACGGAAGGAGGTGGTGAATTACCTGGTTCAGCGATGAAGCTTTCTCCTTGAGAGGCGTTCCCTTTTCTGATGATCACCTTCAGATCCACTTCAGGCATGGCTAGAGGCAACTGAGGATGGGACCGTGTGTGTTTGCTGCTGGAAGCCACAACTAATCATAACAGGTTCACCGCAGTGGAGTCGTCACAATGGAGTCACCAGGTGCATAGTAGAAATCTTCAAGGGCTCTGATGCCTAATGCACCTTCAGAATCAGAAGCTCGATGTCGTTCAATCCCAGGGAATATTTTCAACTTCGTCATCGGAAATGGCACCAAAAATGTTGGCGATGTAAGTCACTCCTGGATTATAGCAAGAGTAGAGCCCGACACCCATCAGTTTATGTCACGATTTGTTTATAAAAGAGGTGATCGAATGGAATTTAGCTCAAAACAATATTGTTCTAACTGTAAAACTAGGCCAAGTATGCATGGGCAAGTGAGGTCTTAGTCAAACTTCAGATAGTGAGTTGTAGTAAGGGTGAATAGGAGGAAGACTTGTATGAGAGAAATGCAAAGGTCTGTCGTAAACATCAGGTTTCTAACAGACTGTAGGAGAAAACATCTAAACACAAGATCTTCTTACATTCAAACACAGAAAACCGAAGAATACAACAATGCAACAATAAATCCTTTATCATAACATAATTGCAATAATTCATGTGAATTAGTGAATCATGAACTCCCTCAGTATGAGATGAAAACTAGATGGGGTAAGAAAATAGTTTGTCATTAAACAAGAAATCTTACATACATATGCATAACCAGAGAACTAGAGACGTCTACTAAAACTTTACAATTGGGAGCTTTGCTCTACCATCGATAGCTTACAAAAATGGCAAAATTGCCTACATATACTCAAAGAAAAACACAACAGTGAAACTGAGACATTGTATTAAAAACATTGCATCTACATGTCCATTGACATTCTGCACATGCAGTGTTTGAATGATCGTGCACCTATGACAGACGCAATCGAACTCCTAACAGTCTAGTGGATGAACCAACATGCTTTTAATTCATCGTCGGACTTTCCATTTATGATGGAGATGATATCTAACCACCACCAACTGCCTGAATAACTGCTTCCTTGGGACTAGGGATGACCTCGGTCAACTCTGTCTTCTGTGACATGGTGGTCTCCTAATGGTGCCACCTAGATCAACTGAACAGTCCTCCTTTGGATGATGCTTCATTGGACTACTGTGAGGGGACCCCTATGGTAGACATGGATGAGGGTATGATGGGGGTGATGGCGAATAAACGGGAGTTGTGCCATCGGATGAGGAATGCCACGGGGTATGGACAGGACACAGGCGGGAGCGACATGGAGCGCAGGGGTAGAAGTGAATGGTGAATGGTGCTGAGGTGGAGGTGACTTGGGGGGAGAGACATATACCATGAGGGTGAGTGGACATGTGACAGGGGAAGAGGGAGGCAGTAAGTGATTTGGAAGAAGTAGGGACAGACGCAAGGAGGAGTCGCCACGTTAACAGGGGGGAAGGACGATATAGAAGGTGACATGTCAGGAAGGGGCCCCCACATTAATATCACATCATTCCGAACCCCCCCCCCAATTAAAGCCAGAAAGGAAAGGGGGGTCCCGAATGAATCCTCAGCCGTCGATCTAGGCGCTCTAATCATGGCTGTTGGGGAGGTGCGCGCCCGATTCTGGACCCCCCCCTCCGCTTAAAGGTAGAATGCCCAGGGGGCTCCAGAATCTGCTCCCGATCATAGATCTGGGCACGTAGATCCTCGCCGCTCAAATCTGCTCGCTTCTTAACCACAGGTGCATTCGTGCCCCGAACTTAGGGTAAGTGGGTTTTTACCTGCCTCTTCACATTTTTCCCCCTTTACAAGAAATGTTGCTAACACACACGAGTTCATTGAATATATATCTAATTGATCAAGTGATTCTTATATGAGGTAATTGTTGGCATAGGGGCATACCTAGGGTTCAACACTTCAATAATGCACCAACAAAACCCTAACTACCGACCCTTTCGGCAACACCTATGAAGCATATGAAGTCTCACTCAAGGTATGGGCAGGGTGGGTTGCAGGACTCAGGTGTCTACAACCAAGCTGGGACACAGATCTATGATTATGATACTTGATAGAGTACATAAACAACAATATGCATTATTCCTTGACTCTCATTCACAAAGCAAATAAATCGCTTATTATAGATCATCTCAGTAACAATCAAGATCAAGACCTTAAAACCTCTTAGCACATAGAATTATCTCAGATCTAGCATTCATTTACACCATTAAGCACTAAGCTTCAACATCATATGCATTCATTATATATAATAACACCAACACTAAGAAAATAACCACATAAACAACATTGCACAAAGCACTTCAAGACACAGGATATACATGGTTCACCCCAGTGTGAGGATACGCCCACCAAATTCTTCTTCTTATTTATTAGTCTTCAAAATTCTTACACTCATATTCTCCTATGCACAAAGCCACAGAGCCCAACTCTGCTATGGATAGGTCATCTACGCACAATGCACTAGATACACCTTCCCCAAAATCAAGTCAAGGCACAGAGCCAACTCCTCAATAGAACAGAGCACTTACATACAACATCTGTGCACAAAGAAACTTACAAAACACTTGCACTTATCTCTACAAGCCCTTAACACATTCTTTCTCAAAGCCAACTGAATCTACTTATTACATCGCTTATCTCCTTAATTATATCATTACAAAATTCCCTAATCATGGGTAAACCCATGGGATGACATCCCTTAACCCGTTACATAAATCCTAAAACCCTTTGCTGGGTCCACAACCCTGTAAAATGAGTGAGATCCCAAGATCTATGCTCCACCTGGGTGCTCCATCTTCGACCAGCCTGTCGAAGTCCCAAAAATGGTCAAACATGACAAATGCTTCCTAAAAACTTGTTCAAGGGCCAACAAGCCCCCAACAATCACCTGTGATGCGTCCCGAGTCACTCATATCTGGGAAGTGCTACTTCAAAGGCCTATATCTTAGCTCAAAATTCCTTGACTTGATGCTTCACTAGATATTCCTCCTTGGAGAACTCCCGAATCACCTACTCTATAACGGGATCTTCTAGGTGTTGTTCTACTATCGTGACCATCTGGTCTAGCTGTGAGCCTTCTCCTTCAATTTCTTCAAAAATCATGCATGCTTCATCCTACATCGGCTAGAGTCTCTGTGTCACCTCCATGACTTTTCTCTGGATGGAAGTAACCTGCTATTGGACTACGCATTTCTACTGCGACCGCTTCATTTCCTCAACTGCAGTAAGCAACTTCATCTGTGCTTGGATGGTGGATGTTTGTTGCTTCACTTCCTATAGGTGTGCTTCCAGTTTCTTTACCTTTGGATCTTCTGCAAGGTGCTCATAGGTCTGTGCACTCTGATCACTCAATTTCTTACATTATGAGGCAAGTGCCTTGATTCTTTCAACTGCTCTCTTGGCAGTTTCTTCTCTTTGATCGCGCACTTCTTCTAGAGTGCTTGGCACTGCTTGGATCTCTAGCTCCATTACTCTCACTTAAAGTTGTTGAATGGCCTCAACAAGCTTCCCCACTTGCACCTCAGCTGACTCTTCTTCCACCTGTGCCAAGCCCGACATAGAGCGAAATGCCTTAGTCACTACCTCTTTGTTGGCCCTTGACCAAGTTTTGGAGAACCTTGGTCAGGTTGACCATTTTTGGGACTTCTACATCGAACGTGGAGTTTAAGGTAAGACTACCGTATCCTTATACTTTGTATAAGGATCCTTATAAAATAAAAAGTATAAGGATATGGTAGTCTTACCTTAAACGCCGCGTCCTGTGTCGATCCTTTTGCGTTTGGTCGCTTCTCGACTGCAAGTCTCCTCCCAAGGCTGACCTACATTCACCAGAAGACAAATAAGAAACTACAAACATTCATTTTATATATGAATTAGTGGGTTAGATGTCATAACAAAATGTAAATCAAACATGAATATTGAACACATCATATGGATGGACGGAAAAAGTACTTCTTTATATTAATCTCACAAAATCACTTACAAAATGAGATCAACGACTGCTCCTCGAACTCAGTCCTAGGCTCCTCTTCACTAAGCTCCAACTACTTCCAGGTATCCTTCTTCTCTCACACTTCTCTCTAGATAATGGGCATAGGATTATGAATAAGGAAAATGACAAGAATAGGGAATTATGTCTCAAAACTCACAATGTGGCTGCAAATTCTTGGGGCAAGGGGGGAAAGTGAAATGGGCAGAGTTTCACTATAGCTATGTTTCTCCTTGGAATGAGAACCCAACACCTCCTTTTATATGACAAAAGGATGGTTATTCTGTTGGGTTATGGGCTATAGGCAGTGGATTAGTTGGGAAACCACCCAATAGCCCGTAATCTCAATGAATCCCTTGCAAATTTTTATTTTTTACAACTTTTGTGGGTATACATGGGTTGTAATGGTGCATCTAGTATACATACATGGGCAGTAATGCAGCAGGGAATGTACATCTTCAAAAATTGTGTTTTTAGGAAGAGTTATTCAGTGTTATCTTGGAAAAAATAGTAAGCAATATGGCCTGATGCCAGGTATGCAAGTATAGCACAATTTAGGGTTATAGCACTTGGATGTGTTAGATCCTATTGAATACTGCACTGTTCTGTAATTAGGGTTTCCTCTTGCAAGGTGGATAAGATTTAAATATTAATGAATGTTAACTGTTGAGTGCTCTATTAAGTACTGTGATCACAGATCTGTGTCCCAGCTAGGTTGTAGACACTTCAGTCCTGCAACCACCCCTGCCTCTACCTTGGGTGAGACTTCATCTGCTTTCTAGGTGTTTCCGGAAGGGCCGATAGTTAGGGTTTTTTTGGTGCGTTGTTCAAGAGTTTAACCCTATGTCTTCCCATGTGCCAAGAAATGGTTCTGTTTTCGGGACCTGATACTGTGATTGCTGGAAACTGAAGAAAAGAGAAATCTTTGTGAGTATATCTGTTGCTGTGATGCGCAGTACTCTACCTAACTTGCGAAGCTCTGTGCTAAGAAGAAAAGTCTGATATGAAGAAAAGAGGTAATATCTTAAAATCTTTGTGCTCTAATAAAGGTAAGATAAGTGAAAATTTTTGTTTCGAAAGAATGGATCTAGGAATGTTTGATAGATTTTGTCCTAGTCTGAAAACTAGGGCATAGCTAGAAGAAAGAATATCTGATATGAATAGATCAGATAGAACTACTGAACGATATGTTATTCCTATGCATATAAAGAATTGTTGGACTAACAAGTGGATGTAGGACCCTAGAAATAATTTTTTTCATATTCACCACTGTGATCCCAGTGCACAGTACATGAAATGTTGGGGATCATTCAAGAGAAAGAGAGGATTGACTCTTTGTTATAATTGTAGAAGACTAGGTCATCTTTCTAAGGAATTCCCTGGCCGAGATCCCATTTTCCTTTGTTGTAAGTCTACTGGACATGAAGTTTTAAATTGACCTAGAATGATTGCTAAAGTTGAAAATATGAACATGAGACAAGAAGACCACGAGGAAGGTCAAGAGACTAAGAATATTCTCAAGAACCAAAAAGAATCAGAGACTATATTATTACAGATGAAAGAAACCCTAAATGATCACAGAGACATCAGTTTACAAGAGATATTAAAAGAGAAGGAATGCATAGAAAAAAGAATAGGAGACTTCGACATAGACTGTGTCTTGGATGAGGAAACACAAGTGAATATCATGACAGAAAGAACTTGGGAAATTTTGGGAAAGGCTGCTATGGTTCCTTCACTGGGAGGAGTCAAATTGTTTAAAGGGAATATGATAACCCTATGTGGAGGACTTACCTAGATAACTATGAGTTCTCATGGAAATTCGACAGAAGAAGAGTTTGAAGTCGTTAATTTTGTTGAGAAAAATGCCCCATTTGCTATTTTTATAGGAAAAAATTGGGTTGAGAAAGATCAGATACAAAGGAAACAAGAAGAGGAAGCTCTAGAATAGAAAAAACAATAACTAAGATACTTCATGGCTAGGAGAATAACACACTTACTGGAAGAACATGAGGACAAGTCAAAGGTACTAAGGACTAGAGACCTGATTGTCGAAGTTGAAAGAACACAGGAATACTTGAAACTCTTGTCCCTACAGGAGAGTAGAACATCTACCCCAGAAAGAGAAGAAGTATTACCCTTGAGCCCTATGAAAGACCCTCCACTGTGCAAAGTTACTATGCCAAGGGGAGACAAGAAAAATAATGAGAAGAGGAAACTAGTGACTCAAATGACAGGAAAGAAAGCCAGAAAGCTCAACGAGAAGAAAGAAAAGTTAGAAACATTGCAGGAAGTTCCAGAGAGGACTTTGTAGAAGGAAGGTTTGCATAACTGGAACTTCATCGGGATATCAGAACAACCTATATTGACACTTCGCAACGATGAATAAATATGACCGTTGGAGGCATCCCGATCATTAGAACGATGCTCTAGAATGGATAGAAACATATTTATGACTAGAAATATCGCCAATGGACCGTTGTGACTGCGCCATAACAGATGGAATTGCATTGATTGAGGAATTCCTGCCCATTGGAAAAGTCCTTTATGACATTTTCTATTTATCCCGTCGAGCATTGCATCGAGAACACTTTTGCCAATTTTGATTATCCAAGCCCACAGAGAACCAGTTGCTTTCGCACAGCGCTTATTGAGAGCTCGCCACCCATTCTATTACATTGAGTGTTTTCTCACTAACCTAAGATATATGATCTCGAGTGTGCATTTCAGACGAAATTAGTGCAATAGACCTCATGGCTGAAAAGGTAATGTTCGCAGGCATAAAAGCTTCATCGATGTGAGGATTGGAAGCATCCTCGTCGACTGCGCAACGTCAGTCTAGCCGATCCACTGCTAAGAAATGTAAAAAGAATCTTGATGACTTGGTGAATGTATATCTCATCCCATAGATCTTTCCCAACTATATCCCACCTCTGGCTAGCACGGTTAGTCATGACAGCGTCCCAAGGGACTTCGACTACACCTTGATCACTGCGTACTTCCCGAAGGGGATACATGCAGTTAGACTACAATTGGGACATATTATGATGTTGAAGGTTAGTGACTTCAAATTTGGAGATCGCAAGAACTATGGCATGCTCTCCCCACATAAGTATTTGACCATGACAAAGGGGACAAAGTCGAAGATCATCCCCCAGCCGTGGACCATGGACATCGCGAGGTCCACCATCCTGAACGTAATGAAGATACCCCACTTTGGAAGGCATCGGGATGTTAACACGTGTGTTAAACTCCTGTTGTATTTCTTCTATGGTAGTTATTTGTGGCTGGATAGGTGCATCACTGTATATTTGGTGCTGATCCATCGGATCACCGGATTAAGCATGCAAGGACCAAACCCACAAGACGTTTTTCCAGGGAAGGCTACAGATCACGCCCTAGCATAGAAAATAAAAGACACCTATGGTGATGTGGAGAAGGGGAAGTGAGGATACAAGGTAGATTCCATCCAGAATGGTGCAGTGCGCCTAGTCTACTAGTTGATCGTTGGTAAGCTAGTAAGGAAGAATAGACCCACAAAGGTCACGGGGTTCATTGTTGACCTCGCAGGGAAATGCATTGAAGGACTAAAAATGAACTGGGCAAGCTACCGCGTCAACCAGTTAGATAAAGACTACCACGAAGCTCAGGCTCAGGGCCATGAGTTCCATTTTAGTTGGTTGTTGATCCTCATCACCTTCATTGCTTGGGAGATGTCAGAAGGACAAAACTTCCCTGATATTGAGTCGTCTGAACCCATAGCTCTGAATTTCACTACGCTCTAGTACTCGAGCAACATGGCTAAGAAATGGAAGTCAAACGCGACATTCCATACCTATTACCTGCATTTGAAAAGGAATATTGAGTCTTTCCCTCGTATGACGTTGAACACCCTGCACAGGTTCAGGCCATTTGTGAAGATTCGCGCAAATAGACATTTTATTTATATCACTGCGCGCGAAGACAAACATAAACAAGAGCTTCAATACTACTTTAAGCTCACTAAGGAGGACATGGAAGAAATAACTAAGGAATGCCCCACAGAGTTTCTTATACCACTTGACCAGGCTGAACTTTCTGACCCTGACCTCATCAACAGTCCTATAGTCACTGACGAAGAATATGATGCACCCAAAAATAGCAGAAGGAACAAGAAGGAAGAGGTACATGATATGAACAACGCATCAGAAGAGATTGCTTCAGATTCACCTGGAGGGTGAGAAGGTGACGAAGTAGACAAGGAAGAGAATGTTAGGAAAGAAGACAAACTAGAGCAGGGAAAAGTAACACCGCCTAGTGACCCCCTTGATGAAGCTGAAACATCCAAGAAAAGAAAGGTTTCCCCCATGAAACCTACATCGCGGAAGAATTCAAAATCCAATAAACCGCCATTTCAGACTGTGTTGTTCGTGGATGACATTGACCTTATCATTGTTTTTGTGTCAGACAGCTCGAAGGATATCTTTCAATGAAGCAAAGAAAAATAGGAGACCATGTATGATAGGATTGCAGCAGAGTTGAAAGGGTTACAACAAGCCCTCTACTCCAGCCACGTAGTGTCTACTGTGCCACTGTCATCTGAAGGGATTGAGTTGGGAGATGAGCCTGCCCAAATACACAGAATAGAAGATGTGACTGAAGCTCTCCTTCCTTGTGTCTAAGAAGAAAACGAATAGGCCACAGAGGCCCTGAAGCAAGAAAAATAGGAAGCCATAGAGAAACTTTGGATTGCGCAGCAAGAAAAAGATGACCTCCAAGAAAAGTTTGTAGAAGATAGAGTGTAGATACAGAAGGAGAAAGAACAACTGCTCATGGAGCAGATTGGATTTAAATAAGCAATAGCTAGAGCACGTCTCTCTATGATGGAGTTAGAACAGATGGATGAACACCCAACGGAGAGTCAAGTGGGAAATATTGTTGAAGTTATTCAATAGCTCCAACAAAGAGTAGCAGAACTAGAATTACAAGTAGTGCCAAGCACTCCATAGGAAGTGCGAGACCAAAGGGAAGAAACTGCCTAGAGCGCAGTCTAGAGAATCAAGGCATTGGCCTTAGAATGGAAACAACTCAGCAGTCGAAGTGCACAAACTTACAAGAACCTTACAGAGGACCCTGAACTAAGGACACTGGAGTCACAGCTCCAGGAGCCAAAGGAGAAAGAAACAACAGTGCAAGAGTAGTTGAAGCCACTGTCAACGGTCGAGAGGATGAAAAGATCCCAAGAACAATGCATGGTTCAACAACAGGTCCATGCCATTCAGAGTAAAGTGATTGAAGTGACTCAGAATCTCTAGCCAGTGCAGGATGAAGCTTGCACACATTTTGAGGAGATTGAAGGACAAGGTGTATAACTAGAACAAGTGGTCACCACAATAGAACAATGCTTGGAAGGACCTGTGATGGAGAAGGTGTTTCAATATTTTTCCGAGAAGGAGGCTCTGGTGAAGCAACAGGTTGAGGCAGCTCGAGCCAAGCTTGAGGATTTTGAGGAAAAGTTACCCAGATCAGAGTGACTCAAAATGAGTCAAAGGTGAGTGTTGAGGGCTTGTTCGCCCTTGACCAAGTTTTGGAGAACCTTGGTCAGGTTGACCATTTTTGCGACTTCGACATGCTGGTCAAAGGAAGAGAGCAAGGAAAAGCAGATATCACAGGATCTCGGCCCCTTTTTAGGGAATTTTTGGGTTTAGGTTTTATGTAACGGGTATGTAATGTTGGCCCATGGTTTTACCCATGTTTAGGCCCCTTTTGTAATGTATAAATAGAAATATAAGTGATGCAAGTAGGGGGTAGTGAGGCCAATGTGTTAATTGCAAGAAATGTAAGTAGTTCGTCTATGTGATTGTAAAGGCTTTGTGCATACTGCGTGTTGAGAACTTGCAAAGATGAGTGCAAGTGATTGTAAAGAGGATTTATGTTGTGCCAAGCCCAGGGAAGGAGGATATGGAGAGGTGCATGCAGATCTCCTATCCTATGCAGAGTTGGGTTGTGGTTCTATGCATGTAAGAAGATTGACATAAGAAAATAAAGAGAAGAAGAGTTGGTGGACCTGTGTTGTGCGTGCTTTATGCATTATGGTTGTTATGTGATTTATGATTAGTGTATCAATATATCTTAGATGCATATGATATATTACCTTAGTGCTTAGTGATGTGAATAAATGCTAAATCTGATCTATCTCTATATGCTAAGTGCTTGGGTGTGTTAGATCATGTTGAATACTGCGTTGTTCTGTAATTAGAGTTTCCTCTTGCGAGGTGGATAAGAGTTAAATATTAATGAATGTTAACTGTTGAGTGCTCTATTAAGTATTGTGATCATAGATCTATGTCCCATATAGGTTGTAGACACTTGAGTCCTGTAACCAGCCCTGCCTCTACCTCAGGTGAGACTTCATCTGCTTCACAGGTGTTTCCGAAAGGGCCAGTAGTTAGGGCTTTGTTGGTGTGTTGTTGAATATTTGAACATAGGTTCTGTCCCTGTGCCAACACTCTTTGACTGCAGTCTTCTCTACTAGCAATTGGTATTTTTCTTTCTGCATCCTCACTTTATCTTCCTTGAATATCACCCGAATTTCATCTTTCTCCTTCTGTGCAACTCAAATTTTCTCTAGGACCTCCTCCTTTTCTTTATTCAAGGCCTCTGTGGCCTTCTCCTTTTCTTCTTGGAATCAAAGAAGTCGAGCCTCTGTTGCATCTACTATATTTTGTAATTGGGTGGGCTCATCCCCCAATTCTGCAATTTCCAATGGCGAAGGCGCAGTCGATACTGCGCATCTTGAATGAATAGGTTGTTGTATGTCTCTTAGCTCCTTCTCAATTCTTTCATATAGTGTCTCCTACCTCGCTTCATGTCTCTGCAATATATCATCTCAAGCATCCTCTACAACTGCGATGATGAGATTGACATAGTCCACTGTGAGCACATTCTTTAACTAAGGCTTATTTTGGCTCAGGTCTTCTTTCTTGTTAAGGGTTTCTGCGGATAAACCTTCCTTTTCTTTGATGTTTTGGCCTTTGTAAGGGGATCCTTCGAGGGTGTAACTTCACCTTTGTCTTGCTTTACTTATTCTTCCCCTCCTTCTTCTTGGTCCACTTCATCTCCTCCTCCTCCTGTGGGTGAGTCAGACCTACTTTCCTCTAATGCATTGTCCTCCTCATCAGTTTCTATGTTCTACACTTCCTCCTTTTATTATTCTTCTTCATGCTAGTCTATCCATCATGCTCGACCTGGGTGACCAATGGAATTCCAATGATGTTGGGTTCATGAACCATTTGTTGGCACAGGGGAAGACCCAGGATTCAATGCTTCAAAAATGCACCAACAAAACCTTAACTACTGGCCCTTTTGGCAACACCTGCGAAGCAGATGAAGTCTCACCCGAGGTAGAGGCAGGGGGGGTTGTAGGACTTAGGTATCTACAACCAAGATGAGACACAAATATGTGATTATGATACTTGATAGAGTACTTAAACAAAAATATGCATTAGTTATTGAATTTCATTCACACAGCAGATAAAGCCCTTATTACAGATCAACACAGTAACAATCAATATCAAACCCTTAAAACCTCTTAGAAAATAGCATTAGCTCAAATCTAGAATTCATTTACACCATTAATCACTAAGCTACAACATCATATGCATTCATTATACATAATAACAACAACACTAAGAAAATAACCACATAAACAACATCGCACAAAGAACATCAAGAAGAAGGATATACGTGGTTCACCTCAGTGTGGGGCTACATCCACCAACTTCTTATTCTTCTTTATTAGTCTTCAATCTTCTTACACTCATCTTCTCCTATGCACAAAGCCACAGAGACCAACTCCACAGTGGATAGGTGATCTGCGCACAACGCACTAGATCCACCTTCCCCAAAATTAGGTCAAGGCACATAGCCAACTCCTCAATAACATACATCACTTACATACAACGTCTGTGCACAAAGAAACTTACAAAACACTTGCACTTAGCTCTGCAAGACCTTAACACATTCTTGCACAAAACCAACCAGATCTATGTCTTACATTTCTTAGCTACTTATTTATATCATTACAAAAAGGCCTAATCATGGGTAAACCCATGGGACAACATCCCTTAACCCGTTACATAAACCCTAAAACCCTTTGTTGGGTCCACAAGCCTATAAAATGAGTGATATCCCGCGATCTCTGCTCCGCCTGGGCGCTCCATCTTCGACTAGCCTGTTGAAATACCAAAAATGGTCAAAGATGAACAATGTTTCCTCAAAACTTAGTCAAGGGCCAACAATAACAATTATATTTAAGGAATTTTTCAGAGTGAATATTAAGTAAAGAAGGTCGAAATTCCAATGGAGGATGAAGTCTTGTGAGGATGTGTTCTAAGGTATGTTATTTACAAGTCATTTTACCATTTTCGCTATAAAATTTCTTATCAAACTATTCAGATAGTTAAACCTGGATGATACTAAGAATCCATATCAAGGTACCGGTGGCATAAATTTCCATTTTTGGGTGATTTTATTTTGGGAGATACACTCTGTGGAAGATACGGTTTTTGTCCAGTCCTGGAACTAGTCTCAAACATGTGTTCCAGGTAAAATAGTCATAACTTCTTCATAGAAGATCCAAATTCTATGAGAGTAAATTAATTGGATATTTTATAGTGCTTAGTATGGTGGGTTCTATTTTAATATCCAGATATTAAATATTCTATGTATGTAAGTCTCTACAAGGTCACTCTCTATAATAAGCCAAAATTCAAAAAGGTCTACCATTTTTACTATAATGCCTTTTTTGGGATGTTCCAAGCAGTGAAAATTGGAGGAGTTGCATAGAATATACTGAAGAATGCTTGGTACAATTTTATGACCTTTATTCATTACACGGAAGGATTTATGCTTGTTTAAAATTAGTGTTTGTGACTAATCCAAAAACTAGTCCCATGAGACTAAGGTAATGTTTGATGAAGATGATATTCTCTTGTTGAAGTTGAGGAAGGTCTGCAAGTTTGTGATCACATACAATAGGTTTGTTATATAGTTACATGTATGTTTATATGCATGTTTTCAGGGTTACATGTTGATGATGTTATAGTGTATGCCATGATTGAGGAGCATGTTGGATATTGGGCTCATTGTTTCAGATACATTTTGGTATATGTATGAGGAACTTGTTGGTGATATATATACATTATTCATACACATTTGGCACATATTCTTGGCATATGGTTGATGCACATTTCATGGTACATGGTATATGGTGATGGTTGATGTACATGGTTCGTACATGGGATATGGTGACGGTTGATGTACATGGTTGGTACATGGTATGGTGTTGATGTACATGGTTAATGTACATGGTTGGTACATGGTATGGTCTTAATATACATAGTTGATGTACATGGTTGCTTCATGGTTGATGGTACATGTTTTGGTACAGATTGATGCATGGTTGATGCATTGTATAGGCTTGGTACATGCACATATCTTGTGATGGTATGTTGGTGATATTGTTGCATGCTTGGTAGAGTCATGTGTTATTGATGTTGAGAATATGGTTTGAGATATGCTCTTGGTGATATTGGAATGAGTTTCATGCGGATCAGAGTGGATCTAGTTTCATGGATGAGACAATGAGGTTGAACAAGTTGATGTTACAGTGATAGTGAAAATGATAGTGACAGTGATAGTGACAATGGAAATGACAGAGTTTGTGGCAGTGACAGTGGTAGAGTCTGTGACAGTTGGTCTAGATTTATATTTCAGGGAAGTAGGATGGTGAAAGGAAGGGGGTTGTAGCCTCCTTCCAGTTGGAGCCGAAGAATAAAGGAGTTGGAGCTTCCTTCGGGTTGGAGCATGAGAACTAGGTGGAAATAACCCAGGGGGTCGTAGCCTCCTTTTGATTGGATCCATAGAATTCAGGGAGTTATAACTTCCTTCATGTTGGAGCCTGAGAATAGGGGGTTGGAGCCTCCTTCCAGTTGCAGCTGGAGAATTTGGAAGTTGGTGCTTCCTATGAATGAATTCTTGATATATATAAGAAAGCATTCTATGGTTTTCTCCCATTTGGGTTTTCACGTAACTACTAGTGTACTGTGTTCTTGATGTGATGTTTATGTGATGATTCTTATGTTTACATGCTTATGATATATATGATTGGATGCATTCATAGATGATACATTGATGATAAACTATTGAATATTGTTGGTAAATATAACGAATATATAATGTGGTTAAAAGTGGTATAATTGTTCATTATTGATTCACCCGCCCTCTCAGTAATCCAACATTTAGTATCAGAGCGAGTTCCTTCAGGAAAAAAATTAACCACTGGTGTTAAGAACCAAATATCAAAATAGCATAAAAACCTCAAAATAATTAATCAACACCTTGACAAAGACAAAAATTCAAATAATAAGCCTCTTTAAGGGGGAAAACCTCCTTATACACCACATAAATTTATCAATACAAGATGATTCCAATTGAAAAGGTCTCCTTGGTATATATAGGTGACTAGGAGGTACAAATACAAGTAATGGACCCAAGCCAACATAAATAAAATAACAATACTAATGTAATATGACCCAATCAAGGGATAATGTGACACTATTTAGGGTTTAACATGTCCCTCCCATTCAGACAAGTGTTGTCCACAACACTTGAGTAATTTTGGATGCTTCTATATAAACGACTCATCTTCCCAAGTGGAATCTTTAGTAGGTAGTTTCTTCCACTTAATGAGATACTCTGAAATGGATCTATTCCT
>SNQJ01S0180577.1:14093-25620 GCA_010110895.2 Picea sitchensis | reverse complement strand
TACAAAATCCCGATACGGGATTTGAAGAGTGATATAGCTCTTCGGTCCAGAAGCAAAGAAGGTCCTGGTGAGAGTGGTTGTGCCGGTGAGGGCCAGTTGCGCCACTTTTGAAGGAGTTTTGGCAATGGACTTTGATGGAGCTTGTGTTAAATCAAGATCAAGTGCAGGCATAGTGTTGGAAATCACAACAAGAGAAGTATATCCTTACTCATTCAAAATACAATTTGGATGTATAAACAATCTGATGGAGTACAAAGCCTAAGTGCAAGGAATTTTTTTAATTCAAGAGATGAAAGTCCAATACCTTATTGTGATGGGATACTCCGGGCTCATCATCAATTAGGTAGAAATAAAGTGACATTGTCAAAAATGGATGATTGAAAGCATACATCCAAAGGGTGTGGGAACATTTGCAAAATTTCAATTCATTTAACATAAGATGTGTTCCTAGAGATGAGAATTATTAGGTTGAATCTTTGGCATTATTGACTTCCCTTTTTAACCTTCACCCTTCCTTGCCAAATGTTTCTTTCCGGGTTGAGTTGGTTTATTATCATTCCATCCCAGACAATGAAAGATTATGGCAAGTTTTCCACAATGATGAGAATATCCTCAACTTCTTGAAAATAACAAAAGGAATCAAAGATGATAGTATGAATAATTATAGTCTGGAGCCTCGACCACGGACTACCAAAAAGGATAGTTATGATAAATAGGGAGTGTTTGAGAGATTACAGTAATTTTTCCACAATAATGATCATATCCTCAACTGCTTAATGATAAAAAAATGAATCGAAGAAGATAGTGTGAAGAATTTTAATATGGAGCCTCAGTTAGGGAATACCAAAAAGATTTCTTATGATAAACAAGGAGTGTTGAACCTCAAAGGAAATACTCGCATGAGGGGTTTGATTATGTTGGAATCAATATTCACCAAGGATGATGGAGTATGAAGAGGGAAACTCAAGGAGGATCCATTCTCTAGGAAGGTCCAAGAGACGAACAAGGTTAACATCGACGTGTCTTGAGAATCCCAAATTCCCAAATCTCAGTGATGAATGTATTGAAACATAGTTGTGACAATTCACTCAACTTTCTAAAGAATTCTAAGATGTGTTTTCATAAGTGTACATTGAACTAAAGGAGTAATACCAAGGCATTATACAACACACCAACCTGTTGACAAAAGGGGGAAATACCTATAGTACACAAGCCAAGAAAAATAAATCCAAAATTGAAGATGCTCATTAAAATCAAACTTGAAAAACTCCTAAAATAAAGGATCATACTATCCATCAGGCGTTCAGAATGGATTAGAATGGATTGCTAATCTAAAAGTAGTGCCAAAAAAATGGGGAAATTCGACTTTATGTGGACTTCTGGGACTTGAACCAAGCCTCCCTCAAAGATAATTACCCCCTCCCTAATATGAAAATGTTGCTACAACAAGGGTGGCATGAATGGGGGGGAGTCTCCATGATCCCAGAGGAACAACAATTTTATCATTTGCTTGGGGACTTGGCCAAGATTCAAAAAAACCTGTAGAGGCATATGTTTTTCTGTGTGGTCTTGTCCTGACCAAAGAAGTAAATGTTAGAGTCCTTTTTGTTTTTGGAGACTTGATGATTGTCATCAAGTCAATGCTTGGGAAATCCATTCCAGAGGGATGTAAGTTAAATGACATCATCACTCGAGTAAAGAAGGAAGCCAAATCCTTCTCCAAAATCTCCTATTATCACATGAAAAGTGGCCTTAATGAAGAAGTTGACCAGTGGACTAAACGAGCCATATAGTTAAGTCTTAGTGTTTTGATTTAAAATGGGGGGTATGAGACCATACCTATCCCCTAAGTACCAATTTTGAATTAGTGACTCAACCTCATTAATTAACGCATGAATCAATTCTCCATCACTCATCATAGTGGCATCAGGGTGGGAGAGTTGAGGACAAGTTATAATCCTTGTAGCATGTGAATATTCTCCTTGCTTGTGGTTATTGAATGCTTGGTTTGTGCTTGGTATGTGGCTTGTGGGATAATGGCTTGGTCGAGGCTTCATACTGGGCACAAATTTGTTTGGTTTGTTGGTGCACCTAGCCATCTGGTGAGTAATTCTCTCATTTTTGGGTAATTTGTCGATCTTCACACTTTGATTTAGAATGTTTATAAATTGAAAGTGGTCAAGTTCGGAGATAGAGAAATGGGGAAATCTTGGCCTCTATCATTCAAAAGAGAAGTGAGTTTCAATTCCGGTTGTTGGGTTTTCCATTGTCTTGGTATTTTTCTCGCTTCTCTCCTTTTTTGTTTAGTCCCACATAAGAATTACAATGAAGACTATGTGTCGATTGAAGCTTGGGATTTCAGTGAAGGTTTTAAGAGGGATAGAAACAATATAATTAGAATGTGGAGTTGAAGTGTATTTTTTATTTAACTAAAATAAGATGTAAAATTATATTGAAAAATGAAAAATGAAAATAATAAGTGGTTTTTTATGATAATATGATAATCATTACATTTCTTTTAAAGTGGCAATTGGGGGTTTTGACTAAACAAACCCTAGAGATCATATCGATGGTGAAATATCCCACCTTTCCTGATCCAAGATTGGTCATAGAGGTGAAATATTCCTCCCTCGCCATTCTACATCAGATCTATTCAGTTCCAGGAGTCTTTGTGGAGGCAGGGTGTATTGTTGGAGGGTTTCTGGAGAGCTAGGGTGCACCCATCTTGAGGGAGTAGCTCAATTTGCTCAGAGGTGACCATATACTCAGTAGATCTAACTCCAGGGTTGCTATCCATCACCACAGTGCCTTTTTATAGTAGTGTTTGAGGGTATTCATCAGGGCATTCATTTCTTCTACCATTGGGGCACATTTCATCTTGAGGAGGGCGCATTGGGCATAGGGGATCTCATGTTCTAGAGGGGAAGAACTTTCCCAATAGATTGGAGGTTTGGAATAGGGGTTACCCAGCCCCCAATACACCTTTTGGCAGTGGGTTTCAATGGATATTTGGCCAAACCCTTGGAGGCCGAATTCTTAGATTGCTTTAGCCAAGGAAGGCACACTTGCTAGAGTGTAGACACCACCAGAAACCAGATTACAGGTTTGATTTCAGATATATTTTGTATGCAACATTGGACTCTTAGGAGACCATATCTTCAACATTCCTTTATATCTTGGGGGAATTATCAACCATACACTCTATGCTTTCCAGATATGTCCCATTTTGTATGAGGTCAACTATTATTATGAATAAAATCATATCTGAGGTATTTGTATTATTTAATTGAGTTGTTCTACTGTATCTTGTTGTGTACATGTTGTTGGTTGCATTGATATCTTTACTTGCTACAAACAAACATTAAAACCATAATTATAAACCCCAACACAACTCAAGAGACTAAAATCAACAAAGTGTTTGACAAAATGCCACAACCAGAAAACACACAAAACACAATAAAAACTCAATGTTCCAATCAGATCTGGTTGGGAACATTACAGTGGTATCAGATCTAGTTGGGAACATTACAGTGGTATCAGATCTAGTTGGGAACATTACAGTGGTATTAGAGAAAAGATTCATCCGAGCCTGAGGGGTCTTCCATAAAGAGAGATGGATTTTATGGACTTTGCTAGAGAGATTGTATATTGTGAAAGGGAATATTATGCCCTTAGTGAGAAATTTAGGGCTCAAGTAACATTCCAATAGTTTGTATCCATAAAAAAAATCCTAGGTGGAGCAAAGATGAGGTTACACATTGCATCAGCATAGCAGAGGAAAATAGAACCAGAGCTAAAGCAGTCAAGGAGGTAGAGACATCACTACCAGCTAGTAGATGCAAGGAAGCACAAATTGATCCTACACCCATTAGGAGCAGGGAACTTTTCTACAGTTGCAAAGAGCCTTGGGAGCTAGATCACAGATGGAAGGGGTAAAGGGAAGGTGCACCTTGTTGAGGTGCACTATGACAGTGAGGATGA
The DNA here is from genome assembly GCA_010110895.2 of Picea sitchensis. NCBI lineage: Eukaryota > Viridiplantae > Streptophyta > Pinopsida > Pinales > Pinaceae > Picea > Picea sitchensis. The sequence goes on along the minus strand of SNQJ01S0180577.1, from coordinate 21,639 downwards.
GGAGAGGCATGAGGATGCAACCATAGATTCATATTTGGAGCAATATCATGAGGCTAGTGACTCTTGCACATATGAGGGGCATTTGGATGGACATGATGATAGCGCATGGTCTTCATCTTCCACATCAGGTAGTGTTGAGGATTCAACACTTCAACACAATGGTGACACGTGTGAGGATTCATATGCATTAGCACTTAGACATGATGATATTAGGAGATTGGATGACCTACCCTTGGATGTAGACATGGCCTCCAGGAAGTCATGCATGGAGGATGATGAGATTTTTATGATGATAGTGACATATTTTTCATCTTCTCAGACACCTATGATAGCCACGACACATGAGGATATCAATGGCATTTTTTATATGGTGGAGGAGCCTTGTGTGAGGATTGTACACCAGGTACATATGGATCTACAGAACTAGGAGAGAGACATGAGTTGGAGACATTTGAACTTACACATACCTATTAATATGAGGAGAGTGATTCACCTCTTTTGGAGATTCCATTTTTAGATCAGTTTGTGGAGACTGATAGTTTGATGGTATACTCACTTCCAAGATCGATCTACACTGATGAGGATGCACTTCTTGTTGGACGGGATGATCATATCTCATGTCTATACACATATGTATAGGATTCAGGTGTAGATAACATTAGCAGAGTGAACGCATGAGAGGATACAATTGCCCATATATGATACAATGTGATTCAGATGGGGGTAGCAGTTGATGATGGGGTGTAGTGGCATACATGAGGACTCAGTAGCACAGTGGATAGTGGGAAATTCAATGCTTTATCTTTTGAGGAGTGTGTTGTTGAGGATTCCATCGTTGACATTATCAATGAGAGGCATGAGGTAGCACCTCAGTAGGATTGTGATCAGGAGTCACGACACTTGGCAGAACAATTGAGAGTCAGTGAGGACATGATCATGGCAGCCACTAGACACATTGATGACACACATGCATTGGTGGAAGGATATTGTTGGAGGGCATCGATGGCACATGATAGTTCATATGGGGGACTTTCCATGGATGACTATCATACTCTCAGGGAGAGAGTGACTATGATGAAAGTCAACTACCAATAGTTGTTGAAGGATAGATATTACCTATTGGAGGTTGGTGAGATGTATCATCGGGCCCTGAGGCAGAAGGAGTTGGAGGTGGACAGACTCACTCATGAGTTGGTGAGCACACGAGGATTATTGGAAGGAACATAGACCACCCTTCAGAAATCAGAGTCCATATCAGAGGATCTCCCTGAGGAGATTAGATAGAGATCCACAACATCTGTCTCAACAGAGAGTCAGATATATCCTTCAGCTACGTTGCTAGAGGATGTTGGTGGTTTAGCAGTGGAGCACCAGTTGATGGAAGAGAATGAGGAGTATCCAGGATGACTGATGAGTATGGAGAGATGTGATCTGAAGACGCAAGAGGATGTCCATGGGTCACAGGTACCACCCTTCATGAGGGGTGTTGAGACGTGTGATCTGAAGACATAGGAGGATGTCCATGGATCACAAGGACCACCCTTCACGAGGGGTGTTGAAACAGTTGGGCACATACATACACATGGGGGTTCCAGAGACAGGGGTAGTTATGAGGACACTTCCATTTGTGTTCTAGGATGGGCTAACCTTCATGTAGAGGATTTCTCAGTAGTACACCCAGGTTCCATGATGTTTCAGGTGGATACAGAAGATTACATGAGAATGCAAGGAGATACAGTGATGAGTGGTAGCTCACAACGACATGCAGAGGTGTACAGTGGGATTCAGAGGGACGCACTAGATTTCAGGGAGGAGACATACTCGGTGGAGCATGGAGATTCCTCTTTCTTGTAGAAACATATAGATCTGTGAGATCACCTTCACAGTAGCAACAATTGCCTGAGTGATGATGGATGGAGAGTGATTGACCAACACTTTGTGGAGATACCTACTGTTTTACCTGAGGGTTGGAGTTCAGTGATGAGTACAAGTGATTATTTACCATGGGTACCGGTGGATGATTTTTTGGTCAAGTCCTTGGGGTTGACCAAAGCATATGACACTTTCCAGTCCTAGAGTCATTTGTAGGTATGCTTGTTAGCCTTTTCCGATACTTTCATTATTGACAGTAGTGCAGGGGGAGATAGACAGGGGCAAGGGACTTGGAGAGTTGGTAGGTCGAGACCACTTGAAAGGAGTGTCTTTATTGCACACAACAACATAGGGGTGGATTATCAGAGACAAACAGTCGAGGCCTTGGGAGTGATAGAGAGTATCTTAGGCCATGGGACAGAGGATATTTTAGAGGTTTATACAGATGCGGGTTCTCATTGGGATGAGGATGGTGAGCTTCCGACAATTATCAGTAGAGAACATCAACAATTAGCGGGGATTGGAAGTGATGAACTTATGAAGTTGTTGTGGGACTCGAGAGTCCATTTGGTCAGTAGTTTGATTCATCTTATGAGGGTCTGAGTTGTGCTAGCAGGAAATAGATTTCACTCTTGGATTACTTTGAGAGGGATTTCAGGGATCTATTCTATGAGGTGAGACAAGTTCTCCCTATTGATACTCATGATTGAGTTGGTCGATGGATGGGTAAATTTTGGTTCCACAGGGATAGCTTTATAGGTTCAAATTTTTGATAACAGGCCCAATCATCACAGGTTTAGCATGAGAATCTAGGAGTGGGGGATCCAGTATGTATACTTTGAGTAGATAGTCATGATCAAAATAGTGCAGTGTCGGTGTGATGGTCTCTGTTAGAGAGTGGCATGGGACCCTGGGATTGTAGGGTTGGGCATTTCATTGAATGATAGAGGCGAGTGGTTATTTACAGAGGAAAATCACTTTGATTTTCCATTGAGCTTCAGTTTTTGGGGGAGAATGTCACTTGCTAGTGATTTGTTGAGGTCTGATAGTACCTCACTATGGCAGTAACACGTTCAGTCAATGGAGGTCGTGTTGGGTTTGGTATGGTCTTGAAGGTCAGACTCATTTAGGGTGGAAACCGTGTGTTATTTGCATGAGACTCATGGTGTTGATATGTTACATGGCTATACTTCACAGGGTATCGTAGTTCACATCTTGATATGGGATCCAGGGATTGGAGTGCTTGGTACTTCAGTGTTTGATGAAGTTGAGTTTCGAGTAGAGTGGTTACTTGGGAAGTTGATTGAGATTCTATGGCCATTGATCATTCTACTCATAAAGAGCATTTGGGTGTCATGTGTGGTGAGCACTTGGAGGGGCCACATCTTGAGGGGAGTCTACTTTGTGTCATGTAGGTGGTTATGGGACCTCGGTATCATACGTAGATGGATTCAGTTATTTCTTGAGGACAAGAAATATTCTAGCAGGGAGGACTATAATGTCCCCATTTTTGGACATCATTACATTATAAAGTATTATGCCTACTAGAGTAGCTAGATGGGTGATAACGAGTTCATGAGATATTGAGGGGTTTTATTGGGCCCGACTTGTATCATTCATCATATTTCATCATCATGATCCATTCCACATAGTTTGTCTTTGGTTCCATTGCATTCCGACGATTTTCGTAATTTTGAGTTATAATGGGTTATATTTTAATTAAATTCACTAAGAAGGTCATATTGGGCATATTACTTGGAGAAACCTCTTAGTGTAATAGCTCATTGGAATCGGGAGGAAGAGAACTGGATGATAAAATGATGAGAAGTGACTTTCAGTGGCCAAAGAAGCCATAATGATGGATAAATCACTTTTTAGAGGTAAAATGGTTAATTAATTAATTAAGTGATATAATTAAGGAATAATTAAATAAAGTAAAAGTCACTTGGAGAGAAAAGGTGAATAGAGGGTATAAAATAGAGATAGGGGCCTCTATTCTCTCATTATGTTGTTTATCATTTTGATGTCTCGCTTCTTGCTAGAGAGCCCATGCACTTGGGGGTTTTGAGGGTTTTGATTGAACAAACCCTAGAGATCAGCTTAGTGGTGAAAGATCCCACCTTTCTTGATCCAAGCTTGGTCATGGAGGTGAAATATTCCTCCCTCACCATTATACATCATATCTATTCAGTTCCAGGAGTCTTTGTGGAGGCAGGGCATATTGTTGGAGGGTTTCTCCAGAGCTAGGGCACACCCATCTTGAGGGAGTAGCTTGATTTGCTCAGAGGTGACTAGATACTCAGTAGATCTCACTCTAGGGTTTCTATCCATCACCATAGCATCTTTTTAAAACAATGTTTGAGGGTATTTATCAGGCCATTCATTTCTTCTACCAGTGGGGCACATTTCATCTTGAGGAGGGCACACTGGGCATAAGGGATCTCATGTTATGGAGGGGAAGAAATTTCCAAATATATTGGAGTTTTGGCATAGGGATTACCCAGCCCCCAATCTACCATTTGGTAGTGGTTTTCAATGGATATTGGGACAAACCCTTGGAGGTCAAATTTTTGGATTGCTTCAGCCAGGGAGGGCGCACTTGCTAGAGTGTAGACACCACCAAAAACCTGATTACAAGTTGGATTTTAGATATATTTTGTATACAACATTGGTGGACTCTTAGGAGACCATATATTCAACATTCCTTTCCATATTGGAGACATTATTATTCATACAATCTATGTTTTCCAGATCTGTCCCATTTTGTATGTGGCCAGCTATTATTATGAATAAAATCAGATTTGAGGTATTTGTGTTATTTACTTGAGTTGTTCTATTGTATCTTGTTGTGTACATGTTTTTGGATGCATTTCTATCTTAAATTGCTGCAAACACACATTAAAACCTTCATTATAAACCCCAACACAACTCAAGAGACTAAAATCAACAAAGTGTTTGACAAAATGCCACAACCAGAAAACACATAAAACACAATAAAAACTCAATGTTCCATTCATATCTGGTTGGGAACATTGTAAATGGATCCCCTCCATCAAGACATTCTAATTCATTATCAAATCAACCAACACCACCAAACCCTATCTTTCTAAGTGTGACATCATGCCCTAGAATAGAAAGATAAGGCCTCCAAAGGAAGACATTGGGATTGTGAAGAATAGTGAATCACCTCCAAACGACACTCAAGTGCTTCCAAAGGCAACGTCCCTCATCCAAATTGTCCAAGGAGAGGGGGTGCATCATCCATCCTTTGGGATTCATGCCCCAAGTGAAGGTCCAAGTAACCTTGTGCCTCCACGATCACACTGCCACCTGTCAAAGACCTGCAAAGACAAGCAAGTATGCCCTCCAAGGGTCCACAAGTCACAATGTCATGCTAATTAAGCCATATCTAATAAAAGAAAGACCCAAACATGCGGATCAAATCCCCCATTTGCAAAATAAACAAATGCTTAAAGACCTTATACAATTTGCCAAATTTAGATATGGGAGGGGTGTCATCGTGCCCTATTGGGTAAACCAAATCCTCAAGTAGTGGAAGTTTCCAAGGAGAAACCTCTCTAGGTCATGTAGTGAATGTGAAGTGGATGGGGTTAGACTTCTAGGTATGGAGTTTCATGACATACAAGGGCTCACATTGTCTTATTTATGGGTGCCTTTGTTGAGGGATAACCACATCCTTTTCTTCTTTTTGTTTTTGAAGAATATTTTTTTCAAGCCCTTTATTATTTTAGTCATTTACTTTGCATGTGTCAGCAAGTTGAAGACAATAAGGGGCACTAAAAAGGAAATGAATAGCCCACAAACACTCTACCTTGGTTAGCATGTTTTTATGAAGACCTTCCAGGTTGAAGTCAATAAGGGGCACTAAAAAGGAAATGCATAGCCCACAAACACTCTACCCTGGAAGGTGATCATTATTTAATTAGTTATTATTATGGGTCCCTTCAGTTTCTTATGAGAAGTGTATCATTTCTCTCAGGATCCAAGGGCAAGCTTCTATTGCATGATGTATTTTGATAAAGCACCTCCGAGCCTAATGGCCCCTTCTTCCCATGAAATGAGGTACATGCCCTTCTTGGGTCAATAAGCTCAAAAACCTAAAATATTGGGAAATGAAGGGGAAGAAGTGATGGAAGGTGGCAAGTATGAGTGGGAATGGTACAATGACCCTTCAAGGAGACCCCTCATTAGCAACCCTTTCCCTGAGGGTGGCCACTTACTAGGAAACCATGACACTCACCAAGATGAAATAGGGAAAAAAACATAATTTCCAAGCAAATGTTTTCAAAATCAAGAAAGAATCCTTTGCAACATGTTCAAATGCTTGAATTATTAGAATGGCACTTACCACAATACCAGACTTGTTACCTCATGGAGCAAGACCCACTATCCTCTGTGATCCTTGCCAAGTGTGGTGGACGTTGCTACCATCATCGAATGGTGATGTATCGTGAATGAAGGGATCATGTGTGTTGGGATGCCTCTCGATACTCCATGTCTCCAACCCGAGGGCCTTGAGACATCATCTCCTTAGTTATCCCTAGGAACGGGAAATAACAAAGTCCAAAGCGGATTTTGTGTGTCCAAATTAGCAAAAACAATTCACAAATTATAATTACAAAGTGCAACATATCCTTTGGAGACATCTCTATTGGAATTCTTCAACAAATTGGTGACTACTAAATCCTCTCCAAAATATTTCTTGCATGCTTCTGTACTTCTTGAATTTAGAAATATCACACATTCGATGGCAGGGAAATACATTGATCGATGCTTCAGTTAAGTTGGGCTCATTGTCATCCTTATACACACCTACAAACATGGAAAAGTCTCAATCCACTTGGTGTGTCCTTGGAGGCACAATGCCTAAGTCCAAACCCATTGTCACCTTGATTTGGACTTCTTCCATCTAGGCTTACTCCTAGGGAAGCTAGGGGGTGTAGACCATAGTTACTATGTGAATTATTAAGTGAATTCTAGGAGTTAATTTTAGATTTGTTAAGTTAGGGGGAAATCTAACCTATATGGCAAGCAACAATGCAATGCACAATTTCAAATGACAATCAAACCTTTCCCTAAGGTCAACTAAGACTTGCCTAAGTGTTGGGTAAGGGGTCAACTAAATCTACACAAAGATTACAAGAATTAAAAGATCTAGTTACAAAGAATAGATTTATACAAAATTACTATATGAATCAAAGTAATGACCAATATACAATATGAAAGAAAGTTATAATATAAACAAAAGAATGAGTTAGAACAAAAGATGAACTAAAGCTAATGGACTCACAACTAACCAACCAAAAGCATGTAACTTGAAAAATGTTGAAAGAGGAACAAGTGCACAACTTCTAAGGATGAAAGAGGTCCCAAAGAGGAAGTGCGCAACTTCTGAGCAAAGGGGGAAACCACTCACCAAGTGCCCCAAAGAGCTGGTGCGCAACTTGATGGCAGCCTGCCTTTGAACAAAGAACCACTTCAATCCACAAATGAACTTGAAAGTAAAATGCTCAACTTGAATTGAAATTCTTAGAAAATTAAACCATGAGCATAAAAATACCTTGAACATCAAGGTTTGAACAACTTGAAGTAAAATGCTTGCAATGTAAAGTAGAGAAGAATCAAACCATAAGCATGTGAAATAAACCTTGAA
>SNQJ01S0180577.1:0-12146 GCA_010110895.2 Picea sitchensis | reverse complement strand
TGATATTGTTTTGATTGCCTTGAAGACTATCAACAGTGTTGGAAATGATTATCAGCTAGATGGATGATCAATGGATAGAGATTTCCTAGATGGAAAATGGTCCAGGACATTTATTCTTCTAGGATATATGTCTAGATTAGAAGAATGGTTCTTGTGTCACTCTATGGAGTGAGTGAATTATCCAACATCATTTCTGATTACTTAGATGGAGTATGGTTTCGATAGATGATGCACTTGATGACACTGATAGTGATGATGGTGCTCATGATCTAATCATGAGATAGTCTATATGACTATGTTGATGTACTGGGTGAATGGTATGTTTGTGCTCAAGACCATTACCTTCAATACCTCCCTAGCTAGGAGGAAGTGTTGATATTATGGTAGTTGCGGGATGTATTTACCTCCACGTGTAAACCCAATGAGAATAGAATATTTCGAGAAGCAAGAAGAAACCCTAATGAGTTGGATAATAACCCTAGAAGACAAGTCGGCTCAAGAGGATAATTTGTATTAGGTTATTAGCCTCCAAGAGAAGAAGTAGTCCAGAAGAAATAATATATACTAAGTAAATAGGCACCCAAAATGAGAAGTCGACCCAGGTAGTTAGCCAGAATTAGTATAAATACAGGAGGCCAGTCTTCATTCTGGAAGGCATTCTCAGAACTATAGATCTCACTTGTGCACACTGCAGTTAGCCAGTTTGTGCACAAGTTTGGAGGAGAGTTGTCGTTGCAGCTACTGTAGCTATCATATTACGTTGTGGCTTGCACTATCTCTTGATTATGGTTTGGACTATCTGATCAGCTCTTGTTTGGTGTGCTATCCTTGGAGAAGAGTGCGCCATTCTTTGTTTGGCTATCTAACCTAGGGTTTGCTTCCGAACTGATTCTCTGTCAAGGTTAAGGTGCTCGAAGGGTGGCTTTGTCCTATGGTTGGGTGACAATAGTGATATTGTCTATGGTAAAATGAGCACAATCCATCATATTCTAACAGGAGAAGGGTTAGGGATACTTTACAAAAGGTGCCCATTTGGACACCAAGTTGTTATGTTGAAAAATTACTTCAAGGTGGAGTCCTTTCACTATCATGCTTGACTTTGTGTCGTCCCACTGGATGAGATGAGTTGCTAGAATATTGATACACTTTATCCTATTTTACGAGGTTCTCATGTGGATCCCCTTTTCTAATTTTGGGCCACTTGGAATAATTCTCCTTAACACAATTCTGATGAAGTTCCATAGGTGCCAAGTGAAAAGATTTTGAACTCGGGTTTTCTTTGAAAGGATTGGCATACCTCTTCATAGGGATGATATATCTCATATTATCATTACTAACCCTATCATCCTCATGATCTTCTACCAGACTTGCATCACTTATTCTTCCTTCGTTTTCCCCAATTTCTAAGACATAAGGAGGAGCTGGCCCTAAAATTCCATACCTTTCTTCCTTACATCTAACTGATTCTTTTGATAACTAGTGAGTTGACGACACATTTTCAACTGACAAATCCAACTCTATTTCAAATTCTGAAGGATTCATATCATTATTTATTTTATCTGAATCTTCTTCAAGAAAAATCCCATCAAAATAATTCATGGTGTCCCAAACACTACAAATATTTGGGGGTTCATCTTTAATATTGGTAGATGCTATGGGATTAGACTCTATCTCATAACATCCCATATCTAGTTCACGATACACAAGCTGATTTGTAAGATTCCTAGGATCTTCAACATGATACCTTATTTCCAACTCCCTGTTTAATCTAAACATGGAACCATTTGGAGTTGTAATGGTGACATAAGTTAAATCCATTTGTAAATTACCACCCAAGTCTACAGCTATATTTCTTGATAGAAACATACCCTAAGCATCAGGTACATCAATCAAAACTATGTCCATTTCTATCATGATGTATGGGAATACAGCCAAGTGTACTTGTAAGCCCTTAATCAAACCATGCACTTTAATTGTTTTGCTATCCATGGCACAAATGTTATGATAAAGTATTGAGATCCTTAAGTTCAATTGTTCCATTACTTTCTTAGTCATAACATTTGAGCTTGATCATGAGTCAAGCATGCAATTGTGAAGAATGTAATCATTCATGAGAAAAGAATAATAAAAAGGTCTATTCTTTTCATCCCCCCTATCCATATTTTGCAAAATAACTAGTGCATCCTGGTAAGCTACTGCTAGTGGTATGTCAACATTATTTTGAGAAGGATTTTCTATAGATTTGAGTAAATTTTCCCTCTGAGATGGAATCTTCATTATTTTTGACACAGGTACCAACATCTTTGCATTATTTAGCCACCCTCCTAAGTCAATATTTAAATTTGAACTTGTGTGAACCATTGTTTTAGGAGGGGAAGGAGGTATTCTAGAAACACTTCCTTGAGGCCTATCTTGATTATTGTTTCCATTCCTTTGATAAGTAATGCCTTTATATCTAGCCATTTCTGACGCTTGTCGGGGAGTAGGCTTAGGACCAAACTTTTTTGTTGCCTTATCCACCGCATTATTCATACAATTTACCCCCTCACTATACTCCATCAAATCCATCCATTCATTCATGCCAACATTATACTCATGACCAAACATATTTACTTGTTCATTTTCTGGTCTATAAGGTCCCATTTCACTACAAAGTTGAAGAAAGACTTGGCAAGTGGATTCCTCATGAAACTATCCATAAGGTCTACAATAAGGAATAGATTGGTGATCAATCAAGTTAGTGGATTCGAATGGATTTGGTGGCCTTTGATCTTGAGGAGGAGGTATATTTGGCCATTTATCATTTGGCCTATTTTGGGGCCTGCTAGATTGATCTCATAGATGTGAGTGGAAGAATGGCCCATATGACTCAGTTTGTATCATGATATTGTTTATGCAAGTTGATATCAAATGATATGATTGTTTTGGAGATTGTATGTCTCTAGACTGTAGTTGTATGTTACCATGGTGGATTTGACTGGTTGGTAGTGACTGTGTGTCATTGGTTAGTAGCGGTGTGCTACTAGGAGTGGTTGTGTACGATTGCACAATAGTTGTATACTACTATGGATAGACACAGTTTTGTTCTATTGGATGGCCTTATCGCATCGACATGCTACTATCTAAGTGTCATAGAGACTACCACTAGTGTTGGAGTTGATTTCCAGCTAGATGGATAGTCAGTGTGCTGCTGGACATACATTCTCTAGGAGGAGAATGGTCTAGGTAGGAAAGATTTCTAATGGAAAAACATTCTCCCTGTGGAGAATAGTCCAGGTTGACAAATTGTTGATGTACCATGGAAAACTATTCTTCTAGGACGTATGTCCATATTAGAAGAATGGTCAGTCTCCCTGAGTTCACAGTAGTGACCAAAGTGGAGAGATTGGTACATGGCAAACATTTTCCTTGAGTTCAAAGTAGTGGTCGGAGAAAAAATGGTCCAGGACAATAATTCTTCTAGGACGTATGTCTGAATTAGAATAATAGTCCTTGTAGTCCATGGCGTGGCTTCCAGCATCTGTTGGAACAATTATTCTTCTAGGACATATGTCTAGATTAAAAGAATGGTTCTTTATCACTCCATGGAGTGAGTGACTTATTCAACATCATGCCCAATTACTCAAATGAAGTATGTCTTTGAGAGATGATGCAATTGATGCTATCATATTATACTAATAGTGATGATGTTTCTCATGAGTTGATATATATGATCATGAGATAGCCTGTGTGGATATGATGATGATACGGTTGAATGGTCTATTTTTTTTCAATACCATTGCCTTTGATACCTCCCTAGGTAGGAGGGAGTGTTGATATTATAGTAGCTACGAGAGGTATTAACCTCTACGTGTAACCTTCGACTAGACTAGAATACTCCGAGAAGCAAGAGAAACCCTAAACAGATGTGTAGAAACCCTAGAAGATATGTCAGTTCAATAAGAAAATTAATATTTAAGTGTTAACCTATAAAAGAATAAGTCGGCCTAGAAAAATGAAAAAGAGCACTATAAATAAGACGGTGCTAGAGCTCATTTGTCATTCACACTCTCACAACTGCATAAGACTAGTAGTGTGCAAATTTGGAGAGGGAGTGCAGCTGCAACTGGGATTTTGGATTTTGGTTGGACTTGGTCTCTTGGTTATGGTTTGGACTTTCTGATTGTTTTTTGGTTATTCTTTATTGGTGCGCTACCCTTGGAGAAAGGTGTGCTACCCTTGGTTGGATATTGGTCTCCTACCAAAATTATTCTGTCTGTCAAGGTTAATGTGCTCGAGGGTGGCCTTTGTGCCTATTTTTGGGTGATAATATTTCTATATTGTCTATGGAAAAACAAGCACATCCTTTTATTTCTAACAGGTGCAACACACCCTCTAAAAAGGAACCCATAAATGAGACACTACAACCCCTTGTATGTCATGAAACCCCATGCCCAAAAGTATTCCCCCTCATCCAGAACACATCATCCACATGACTTAGAAGGAGGTGCCCTCAGAAAACACCCCTAAACTTAAAGGACGATTCACCCAATAGGTCATTTTGTCAACCCTCCCATACTCAAACTTGGTAAATTGCATAGGGTCTTTGAGCATTAATTTATTTTGATGAGGTAGTTTGGATGTACATGCTTAAATGGATATTTTATTGATTTTATTTACTCATCATGATGCTTTGACTTGAGATCCTTGGAGGGTGTATCCATTTGTCTTTGCAGGACCCAGTTGGTGGACAATTTTGGAGAAATAAGCCTACCCTGGGCTTCCATGGGGCTTGAATCCCACATGTTGGATTCCAAGGGCCCACATGCCAGCTCATCATGAATTGCCTTTGGAGGCTTAAAGGACACCTTGAAGGACCTCTCCTAGCCCTTACATGCCAAACGAATTTCCTAGGAGGGGAAAAACATCACTCTTTGGGATTGATGTCACCTGGGGATAGGGTTTGGGGTGATGGAGTTGTTGCTCTTTGACACTTGGCATGATTTGACTGGAGGAGGGATGGTTTGATGGAATATACCATGGAACATGAAAATGATTCTCTAGAATCTCTAACAACCTCCACCTTCTTCTCCAATGACCTGGAAAAATGTCAAAACGTCTCCCTAGAGGGGCGACATCATGTTTTAGGGTTTCTCTCATGTTCAAAAAGTGTGAATTAAATAATATTTTCTTTTTAAAGGGGTACGATAAGGGTTTTTGACCCCTTGTCTTATGTTTTACCCTAACTTATGTGGACAAACTATGTTTTAGACGTTTTGTATAAATATAGATCAATTGAATCTCATTTCATAAGATAACTCTCCCATTGTGAGAAGTACTTGGCTGAAATTTTTGATATTCTTGGGAATTTTCTCTCTCCTTTTCACTTGTTATGGTTTTTCTTTGCTATTTTTGGAAGCAAGTGGTGCGCTACCTCTTGTGGAGTATTTCTCTTGCAGGTTGGTGGATAACTCTTGGTAAAGTAGAAGTTTCTCTTGTTAATTCTTTCTCTAGGTGAAGGGTTTTATCTCTTTATGGTCTCTTTTCCTTGGTTGCAAGGTTAACTAGTTGAATTTATTGGGGAGTGTAAGTGCATAAAACCCCACTAAGCCCATCAATATTTGTCTTGGAAATAATTTGTTTCTTAATGTAGAGCTAGGAGAAGTAAAAGGGCTTACACCCTCCTAACACTTCCTAGTTAGCTTTACTTGCCTTAGTGAATAAGAGGGTTTGCACCCCCAAGGAAGTAGTATAGTTAACTCATTATTTGACTCCATAACCCAATAGTTAAAGCACTAATCATTTTCAATTTGCACTGGAGAAATAAAATTGTTGCATTGTGATATGTGAAAACATGAGATAATCAACTTGTTCAAATTGCAATCTTTTCTTGATGTTCTAGGCTTGTCATAACCACTAGGGTGTATCAAATTTCTAATTGTTTCTTGCTGCTGTTATAAATTTTCATATAAAACCATTAGGGCTGCAAAAAACCTAATACATTTTCATTTGTAACAAACTGTTCAACAGTCGAAAGTTGCTAAACAGTTTCCACATTAATCTGCTAAGGCTAGCGTACTTTTTGGGTGGATTGTTGGCAAGTTTTGTCGGCTGATTTATTTGCTGTAATAACTTGTTTTTTACAGACATAAGGCTGATAATTACTTCTGCATAACTTGTTTACAACAACATTACATTGTTGTTAAAAGTTTCATGCTATCTTCTTGAGCTAAACTAGTCATTTGCTCACTTGTCTCTTGTACTTTTCACTAAGTTTTAAGCAACTTTATTTTGCAACTTCCATTATCATTTTATTTCTGATATACATCACTGTTTATTGATGCAATTAGGGGCAACAAGATTAACTTTCTTTTCCACCTAACATTATATGCATATACTTGGCTTGTTCTTGTGTCTCAAGCAAGTACATCACTTTTTACAAGTACCTTTATCTCTTGGAAACCTTTGGCTACCACCAAGACTCTTTCTCAAGAATTTTCACACTCTCTATCTTGACCTATAGGGACTCTCCTTCATCTCTTCACTTTCCATCTCATTCCCCCCAAGGTCACCGATATTTCCCCCTTGAGGTGATCCTATCATATCTAAAGTGACGGTAATACCTACCTAAGGTGACAGTGGATAGGTGTTCTCAAATTTGTTTCCATTTGGTGGTTGGGTCATGATTTTACCAACCTAAAACTTTTGCAATAACATTTTGGCATCGTTGTTGAGGAGGATTTTGAATCCTCTTCTGAACCCTAATGACACTTTGGCAAGCTATCTGTAATACTTTACCCCTAGCCTGCCTAGCAAATCCACATGAAGGACATTCCCCTTCCTCCCTTGATAAACTTTTCATAAAATTCATCTAGCAACTCCATTGAGGTATTACCCTAAGTAATGGAACCATAGCCTCATAGGACTTACCATGGACATTCCATAAGGTTTACCCTTCTTTGGATATTTAGAATATCCCTGGATATCCAAATCATTGCTCCCCGGAGTGGAGGGAAAGTTTCCCTAAATTAGATAGCGATCCAGCTCTAGCAGTCACCCATGTCATTAATTATATGAAGTATGCCTCAAGATTAAATGTGCTACATAAAGATGTGTTGATGAATTTTTTTTTATCTTCATTGGAATAAATTCAACAGATTTGGCTTGCACACTCATGTAAGCTGAAGAGTATCCCATCTTCTACAAAGCTCATTGAATAATTTCTGAGGCATTATTGGCTAGCTACCCAGAATCTACAAGACACTTTCCAAGAGCTCAAAGATGCTCTTTGTAGAGAAGGTTTTCCTATAAATGAGGATGAAGAAAATATTGAAGAAGATCTTGATGAAGTTTCTCATGTCGAATATCCTGATAATACATTTGATGAATATGAAGTGCTCATATCTTCCCTTCCACTTGATGAAGACATCCAAGCCTATGCTCCTCCTTCATATCAAGAAGAGAACATGATGAGTTGTGACCCTTTTGAAGATCTTATTGATACTTTAATCCATGACTTTGGAAGTGAAGAAGTATTAGAGGATCCCCTTGATGCAAAAAATCTTTTTGAAAGGAGGAAAACAAAGCACTCTATATTACAGATCAATCCCCTTACAATGAAGCGGCGATGGAGGGGCATGTCCATAAAGAGAAAGAAGAATTTTGATGAATCACAACAGGTTGAGGAATCATTGTCTTTTCTCTTGCTTGATGAAGGTGAGGTTGTCCAACCTTGCTTTCCTCCTGTACATGAAGTTGAAGAAGCAATTGAAGATCCAATTGAAGCTGCCCTAGCCTATGTCCTTCCTGCACATGAAGACAATGAGATGATTATTTTCAGTCATATTGATGGTTTTATGAAAGAACCCTTGGATTTGGTTGATAATCATATGGACATGTTCATACAAACTGGGAGACATAGATGGGATTTTGGTCACCCCATTTTTGATAGAGACCCCATTTATGTCATTGAGGGTAGCTCTAAGGAAAAGGGGGTTGAGGTATCATCTTCAGAGGACTGGTCTTCATGCATGTATGATTCATATTTTTGGAATCCTAATGATGTTACGATTGCAGATTTGTCCGTCCATTCGAGGATGACCCAACACAACATTTTTAGGATGATTTTTGACCATCCCTTGGGAGTTGTGATGTAGATCCTTTTGGGGATGTAGAATTTTTATATCAGGAATTATGACCACCTTCATCCTTAATTTTAGATGAACACCAGGACGTGGCCA
Organism: Picea sitchensis; assembly: GCA_010110895.2. Classification (NCBI taxonomy): domain Eukaryota; kingdom Viridiplantae; phylum Streptophyta; class Pinopsida; order Pinales; family Pinaceae; genus Picea; species Picea sitchensis. The sequence goes on along the minus strand of SNQJ01S0180577.1, from coordinate 3,927 downwards.
TCCCAGAGGAATCAAAGGATCACTCTACAAAGAGAAATTAATTTCATATTGGGGATTTCTACAAGGATTCACAGATAAAGAGGCCACATTTTTATTGCTCTAGACCTGAGCATGTCCCTTACCTAATTCCTTATTCTCACAGAAATCATTAGGTCTTCTTGGGATCTCTCATATATTCTCAGTGTTCAGGAAGCAGTGACCATACTATCATAGATGAATGTAACACCCTGTTTCCCCCAGCTTGTAAATATAACTGGACTGGACAAGGACTATGGCAAACTCATAAATGTGAATATGTGATGTAAATGGACCTTGAGGAAGAGGTCAATAAATGTGAATGATATTTTGAATTTATTGCAGGACTACTGAGAGGGGATGTGCAGAAAAAGAGACCATGATGGCGGTGGAGGGCACCTGAAAAGGTGGCGTTAACTTCCACCGAGAATTANTCTGGAATTATGCAGAGTGAGTGATAGCAGAGAGGAAGGATTGCAACCTTCACTTCTGGTCACTGGTAGACAGAGAGATGCAGTCTCAAAGCATCGTGGTCTCAGCTCGAGGGTGGCTAGTGGTAAATCTGTTGGGAGTCGCTGAGCCTACGGTTGTGTGGAAACAAGCACCCCTCTCAGTAGTCGCACCCGCCTCTAGTGTTACCTCTGATAAGTGTTTTACATATTGCGTCTTGAAATTCATAGAGTGATATATATATATATATATATATATATATATGCTCATAGAACTATGAAATTGTGAATGATTTCAGTGTAAGAATGTATGTGCAGTGTTTGATAAGAATGAATAGATATATGCTTATAATAGAGGAAACCATGCATGACTTACGTTGATAAATGAATCTAATTATGTCTAGGATGAACTTAGTTAGGCTTCCAACCCGTTCTTGGGAATATTTTTCCCCTTACCGTCTCCAGGGATGCCCCAGTATAGATCTCTTCACAGAGATTCCTTCCTTAGAAAGGTTCACCAAGAACCCAGAAAAAGGACTTGAACGTGCAAGTCTTATTAACCCTATACGAGGAGGAATGACCCTCTTAAGGTTTCGAGGTAGCAGTGTAGGGACATGTAACAAATCGACGAATAAGATCTCGTCGGATGACCATAGCCATTCATGATTGTTAGATTGATGGAAGTAACAAGGGCGTTACATACCTTTCCCCTTTTTCCCTCTATCTTCGTGAACAACGAGGAAATCAGGATCGTGGATCCCAAGACCCAGGAGAACATTTGGACCATTGATCTTTCCACAGCCATGAAGTAGTGGAAGAATGCACAAGGTGGGACAATCTGAGCCGTTGGATCTCATCAGGAATCCCGTCGGCCATTGGATCGGGTTAAGATGCTCGGAGTTTAGTCTCTGGAGTGTGCGCAGGAAGGAAGGATCTAGATCGTTAGATCTTGGTCCAATTACCCGTCATCCGTTGGATCAGACTGGAGCTGTCCGAGGGTTACTATCGGGAGTCCAGCCATCGGCATATCAGGATTCTCAAGGACAAGAGAATCGATACACTTCAAGTCTCAAAACGCCGGGAAGATCTGAACTGCCCGTCAAGGATACACGTGGTGGAGATCGAGGTTTTCTATAGGGAGTCAGGATATCGACATTCCCGTGGATAGGATATCGGGGAAGTCCGAAGTAAAAACCCCAGCAAAATATGAGCCGTCCGTTTAGGGAGACAGGTGTCCGAAATCCATAGAGAGTCGGGACATTCGACATCGGGAAATAGTAATTCCTGAGACTGTGAGAATGGGAACATCACAAGTCTAGAAATCTTGGAGAACTCGGGACTGTCCATCAGAAGAGGATGCATGGTAGCAATCGGTGTCGTCAGGGAAAGTCCCGACAGGAAGTTGTTGATCGATGTTTGTGTCATCGGGATATCGGGAATCCTGATGAAAGTTTGTTTATGCATTTTGGAATCACGAGTCCTAGGGACATTTTCATTTTGACATTAGAAAGGACAAAACCCTGAAAACCTGAAATTGTCATCAGGGGAAGACCACGGTTAGGTGTAGAGAGTCGTATAGGTGAATGAAAGACCCGTTGCTCAGGGTTGGAATTTCGCTGATGCAAGCTTCGGGGATTCTCATTGTTGAGAACTAAATGAAAAAGTTTGATTTAGGTAGTGGGTATGTTACAAAGTGGTATCAGAGCATGGTTACAACACTTGGCCTTCTTGGGCTCAGGCACGAACTGTGTAAGGAGACATCATCATCTGCGTATTCTCCTTAAGGAGAAAAATTGAAATATGAAACTGTAACCGGGGACATGAACCTTGTTGTCCTGTTTTAAGTTAAGACTATCGACAGATAAGGATTAAGACCCCAAACGAAAAATTCCTGTTATACGGGTATACATGTGAAAATATAAATTATGCACAGATTTTAAAAGTATATCTAACTCTTGACTAATAACCAGCGTTTGTCTTTCACTCAAGTAGACGATCAACCACGGGAATCTACAGACGCAGAGTATGGTGACTTACCAAGAGGTGGGAGAAGGCTCCCACAACAGAGACGAAGATTCTGATGAAAGAAGAGCAATAGGAACCCCTCCAAACCTAGCTGAGACTGTGAGGAGTCTCATGGTTGAATTGCAAAGCTACAAGGCCGACAATGAAAGGATGATGAAAGAACAAGAAAAGCAAACCAAAATTAATGCAGTTTTACTGCAGAGCTTATCTGACCTACAGCGACAAACACAGCATGAACCTGAGAGGAGAAATCGTGATCGTATCAGTGGCCATACTGGGAGAAGCACGTCGAGAAAGGTCCACCCCAGAGGTAAAGGACCAGTGCCAGATGATTCCACAGAGAAGGAAGCTGGTGATTCAGAAGGCTCTTCCAGCAGCAGGACCAGTTCCTATTCTCAAAGAAAACAGAAGAAGCAAAAGAATTCCAAGAGTCATAAATTTGAGGAATTCAAAAAGGAAAAACCTCCCTCGTTCGACAGTGAGATAAAGAAGGGAGAGGAAGTCGAGGCCTGGCTACTTGGACTGAAGAAATATTTCAGAGTCCATGATTTTTCAAAGAATTTGAAGGCCCGAGTGGCCACTTTCAATCTAAACGGAAAGGCTTCCATCTGGTCGGAAGGCCTTAAGAATATGAAGGGGGTCCGCGAGGAGGACCTGTCTTGGAAAAAGTTTGAGAAGTACTTACGGAAGAAGTATTTGTCAGAAAGATATTTCGACGAGAAGGATAAAGAGTTCTATGAACTCAAACTGGGACAACTTACTATGGAGGAATATGTCAACAAATTCCTCAACTTATTGAGATATGTACCCTACATCAAAGTAGAGAAGGCGAGGGCACAACGCTTCATCAGTGGGCTACCCAAGGAACACCGGAACCGAATTGAATTTGATGAGCCAAAGACCTTAGAAGACACTATACGAAAGGCAACATATTGTCATGAACAATATGGACATCGGGCAGGGTCTCGTGGAGATTGGAAACAGAAGAATGGTTCAAGATTTCAGAAAAAGGGGAGCAAATCCTCAGGATTTAAAAACTACAAGAAGAACCACATAATGAACTTTCCAACCCGGAGTGTACTCCAACAAAACTTTCCCTCGGTGGACGGAAATAAAACTTCTGGACCTATACCAATAAAGACTGATAACCCAAAGAGGAAACCTTTGGAATGTTGGGATTGTGGAGGAGAGCATCTCCAGAGAGACTGTCCACACCGACAACAGAACAGTCGGAAAGTCTATAACCTTCAAGAAGCTACCACAGTCAATGATGTGGCAAGGAGTGTGCCGCAGATTTATGCAGCCTTGGATAATAACCAAGCTAACCACCAAGCTCCAATAGTGGAAATAGAAGGTATGATTTTCAACCATCTGGTGTCTGTTTTGATTGACCCTGGTTCAAATTTGAGTTATATAGCCCCTAAAGCTATTGATAAAT
>SNQJ01S0180576.1:0-19380 GCA_010110895.2 Picea sitchensis | reverse complement strand
ACACACACACATTACATAGAGATTTTTACCCTAGAAACCCAAACCCAGAAAACCAAAAACCTGTTTAGAGTTGCACCTCTAATCTTCTTTGTTCATCATCTTCATTGTTTACAATACATTATACATATAGGATCCCACAACATCCAAACCCCTAATCCATTGAACTGGATTAGTCAACAACCATGATTCCTTAACTGGAATTAGAAAACCATGTGCCGAAAAACTGTTAAAAACAGATGCAACAAACTGCCAAAAACATACCAATTTTTTTTCTCAAGGGCTCTTTCCCCCAAACCCCAATAAACCTTTTGGTTGGAGGTTATAAAGCACCCCCTAAATCCCCTCTGCTCCCATATCAGTTTACAGTACATGGGATCAATTTTACAAAGAATATAACACATACCCAACAAAGATATTGCAAGGAACACAATGATATAGTAAAACTCAGATTCTATTAATCACTGTCTGGAAATACAAAAGACTCTAAAATGCAAAGCACACAAGCTAGCTAGAATGGTGGTAGCTTATCTCTGAAGATAGAGATGTGTCAGTTACACTCATTCACAAGAAGTTGATTACAAATAGGCTGAAAAGGCCTTTTAACATAAAGCATCAATGAGAAAACCCTAGACATTCAAAACCCTAACCCCAAAATATGAAGTGCCAAAAGGTTTCTGGGCCCCAATGTGGTTAGTTGATATATCAACTTCTCGGGGGCACAACTTTTGCATACGATCTTTGTTTGGGGCACTGGATACACCATTGGAAAGGTCTGGTCGAGGAGTACACATTCTGTTCATCTTAGTAATTACCTTTGTCTTCATGATAGGCGTTCTTGAACCAAAAAAACGTCGTTTAAGGCCTCAAAACGACCTCTAAAAGTTGGGACCTGGAAAACTGTAGAAAAACTACCAAGATGTGGAACCATTCTGAATTAGTGGAATAGGTGGGTGGACACCAATATTCACTTGGATTAGTCCTCCCCCCTTAAGAGGAAATGGTCCCCATTGCATCAAGTTCCTCCATCAGATGGGGAAACTTTTGTTGAACCTAGCTCTTGGTGAGCCACTTGCCCTGGTGAAGAAATTGCCCCTCTTTGACGACTCGATAGAGTTGGATGTTCTGTTGGTGGGTGCCCTTCATCTTGGTGTCCATGATCTCATCAACTGTCTCATTTTCAATGCAGTCAGGATTGAGTTCTATAGGGGCCAAGTACTCAGGTACGTTCGAAGTGTCCATAAGAGGTGGAAAATATGGTTGAAGCAGTTCCACATCAAATACCAAGTGCAAGCTAAGGAAAGGAGGAACACTTAATTTAAAATCATTCTCACTCACAACCTTGGTGATGGTATAAGGTATGTATTGGAGTGGGTGTAGCTTCTGATGGGGTCTTGTAAAGCGCTCTTTGTGCAAATGCAACCATACCTTATCTCCCACCTGAAACTTGTGTGGCACTCGATGTTGATCGTGGCTTGTACTTGGCATTGGCTTTCTGCAAAATATCATGAATTAGTTGTTGGATGTCCTGGATTCACTCAACAAATTTGGTTTCTCGATTAGCCTCGATATGAGCATGGGAGGACTCTTCCTATGCAACTACAATGGGTAGAGCTACGTGAATGGGGGCCAATGGTTGGAACCCCAAGCACACTTAAAAAGGTTTGTGGCCAATAGAGTTGTGGACGACTTTGTTGTAGCTATGTTGAACATAAGGAAGGATTTTATCCCATGTGCATGGATGTTTGGAATTGTACATCCTCGGGACATGGACAATCATCATGCTGACTACCTTTGTTTTTCCATCATTATGTGGGTTGAAGGCAGTCGATTTGGTCAACTTGGTGTCCATCATTGACCATAGGTTGGACTAAAAAGTACTTAGGAACCTACTATCTCGATTCGAGATAATGGTTCTTGAGAGCCCAAAATGAACCCAAACATGTTCAAAGAAGAGCTTGGCGTTGGCTTCAGTTGTGATGCTCTTCTTGTAGGGTGCAAAACTACCATCTTAGGGAATCGATCAATGACCACGAAGACACAGTTGTTCCCATGCTTGGTTGAAGGAAAACCAGACATGTAAGCCATGGATATGGACTCCCAAGGCTTATCTAGAGTAGGCAGAGGGGTCTATAGCCCCTGTTTCTTGATGGCAGGCTTGGCAATGGCATAGATAGCATGGGATCTGATGTACTTACGAACATCTTGTCGAAGCTTTGACCATTAAAAATAATTTTGTAATACTGCCATAGTTTTGTCCAAACCAAAGTGTCATGCTTCTCGATTGTAATGAGCTTCTCAAATTATCTTTGAATACTCACTTGAAGGACCACATAAATGGTTCAAATGGCACAACAGTCCATCTTGGATATGAAAGTCTGGAACTATTTTTCATGTGCTCAATGTTCGATAGGTAGCAACAAAGTCATAGTCATTATTGTATAATTGTGGCCACCCAGACATCTCATGCCCATAGGAGTTAAGAACTGTGGTTAACGCCACAACCGGGGGTCAACTGAGGCAATCTACGACATGGTTGGTGCTACCCTTCTTGTACTTGATGTTAAAGTGGAATTGTTGCAGGTACATGGAACACTTTTGATGACATTCATTCTATAAATTTTCTTATGTCTGTATGAATTGCAGAAGCCTGCGATCAATGTGGTTGATCGTTTCCTTCCCTAGAATGTAATGCTTCCATTGTCAACATGCATGCATAATGGAGTGCATCTATTTTTCGTAGGTGGGGTATCTACAAACAACATCAAATAATGTTTCATTGTGATAGGCCATCAGATGCCCATGATGAGTAAGGACTGCATCGATAGCATAATCTGGAGCATCTGTCTCAATCTCAAATGGTCGTTAAAGGTTTGGCAGAATAAGGACTAGTGTGGAGCATAGGCAAAATTTCAAATCCTTGAATGGTTTATGTTCGGACATAGCCCAAACAAACTTGGCCTTCGCTCCACCCTTGGTCACCTGGCTTAAGGCCCAAGTGATATGAGAGAACCCCAACACAAACCTTTGGTAGAATTTGGCAAGGCCCAAGAAGTTGTGGAGCTCAATCATTGTCTTCGGGGTTGACCAATTGCAGATGACTTAGATCTTGGTTGGATCTACATGCACACCCTGCTCATCCAGGATGTACCCAAAATATTGGATTCTCTACATGCCGAAGGAACACTTCTCCAAATTTTCATATAACTTGTGTTGTCACAGGGTACCCAAGACCTATCGAATATGCTTCAAATGTCCTCCCAGGTTTTTCTAAAGATGAGGATGTCCGCAATATATCATCCATCATCTACATGAATGTGGTCGGGGCATTAGTGAAGTCGAAAGGCATGACCAACCACTCGAAGAGACCTTCTTTAGACTTGAAGATTATCTTCCATACATCAGTTTGCTCAATCAACACCTAGTGGTAGCTTGACTTTAGATCAATCTTATTGAAAAACTTGGATCCCTTGAGATGATCGAGACGATCATCAATCTGGGGGATTGGGTACTGGTTCTTGACCGTGATCTTGTTTAGGGCTCTGTAATCAATACAAAGTCTCCATGTCACATCCTTCTTTTGTACCAGAACAATTAGGCTCCTGCAAGATGAGGAGCTTAGTCTAATGTGGCCCTTCAGAATTAGCTATTGGATCTATCATTTTATTTCTTCATTACCCATAACAAAATCCTTGTATATAAGGTCATTAGGCATAGGAGCACCAGGTGTCAAATCAATTGAGTGCTTTACTTGACAGTGAAAAGGCACCCCAGTAGGTGAGGAAAAGATGGCTTTGTGCTTTTCTACTATATTTTCCACCTATTGTTGTTGTGTAGAGAGACCCCATGAAAAGGTTTTGGAGTTTGTAGTGACCTTCCATTCACCTTCCGATCGAACCATAAAGAAGAATCTCTCGATCTAAAAGACCGCCTTTCTACACTGCTTCACGAAGATCAAAGAGACCGTAGTAGTTGGGACTGCCTCCAATACCCTATAAAGTTGATCTCCTAAAGTAATAATGACACTACATGGCCTAGATTAATAAACAAAATGATGCCTCCACATATATGGTTGTCGTAATAAAACATCACAAACCTCAAGGGGGAAACATCACACAATACCTCATATTTAAAGGGTTTGATGCCATAGTGCAGGAGATATTGTTGGCTAACACAGATGTCCCATCCCTGGTTGAGCCAACCGATGGTGTATGGTTGAGGATGTGACGTCATTTTCAAGTTCAACCTCTTGATGACCTCTACTGAGATTACGTTCTTCTAGATGTCACTGTCAATAATGAAATGGAATGGGGTCCCTTTCACCCGCATCTGTGAGTGGTAGAGTCGCTCCCCTTCTTTAGGCTCCTCTGGTTCCTCTTATGGGTCTTTTGTGGTAGCAATTGTGACATTAGGTTATGCATCAATGCTCTATTTTCCCTTTCCTGTTTTTGAATCAGAGTCAGAGTCAACATCTGATCCCGAGGCTTTCATCTCATCCAACAATGATTGTTTGGAATGACATTCATCAATATCGTGCCAAGGTCTTTTGTGGAAATTGCGCCACTTTCTAGTGTCCTTCTTCGACTTCCCATTATCCTTGTTTGTCGGTGGCTTGGACTAGTTGTCCTAGGACTGGCCATCTTTGTTCTTTCCTTTTCCCTGGGAGTTAGGTCCACCCTTACCGGGCTTATTCTTTTCCTTAAACTTCTGCTCAATTCTGACAACATATCGCTAAGCGGCTCCCAATGAGGATATATCCAAAAATTCCATATCTGTTTGGATGTACCTATGTAGGCCACTGCGGTACTTCATAACCAGGTGTCGCTCGAAGTCTTTAACACCAATATTTTTGTGCAAGGTATGGAAGATGTTGGTGTACTCTGGCACTGTCTGGTCTCTCTATTAACATAGAGTTGTATGTCTCATGTACTAGTCATCATAGTTTCCAATAGGGTAGTATTGCTCCTTGAGATCAACAAAATCTGCCCAAGTGGGTCTTGGCCCAAAAATTGTAGACTCGTCTTCGACATGTTGCTCACAATAAGTCTCCCAACAATCTCTGACATGGGGAAGGGCCATAAGGAACATGAAAGTGATTTTTTTCACTATTGGAAATTTTGGATAGAGAAATAATCCTCTAATAGACTTAACCATTTTTCCAAAGCATCGACGTCTATCTAGCCTTCAAATAAAGGAATATCAAATTTAACTTGCACCTTAAAGGGATTTGCACCTCCATCGCTAGTTGAAGGTGCCTCCATTGTTGTTGGTAGTCGTCAAAGGATCTAGGCAAAATTATCCATCATCTCGTTCCTCTATCGCGTGAGGGATTCCTCGAGCAACAATTTGATAGAATCTCTTGCTCCATCGTCCCTCTTTTATTCCACTATGGGAGGATGCTTGGGTGGGTGAGAGCGATTATCCTCAAGGGAAACCAGCTCGAGACCCAACTCTCTATACCCTAACCTTGTTGAGGACATGCACTAAGAACGATAAGGAGCATAATGCTTTGATACCACTGATCCAGATTATTTTGAGAAAAATAAGAAGGCAGAAATATAATAAAGATATAACAAGGAAATACAGAGAGATATTGAAAGGAGCACAATGATATAATAAAACTCAGATTCTATTAATGATTGTTTGGAATACAAAAGATTCTAAAATGCATAGCACACAAGCTAACTACAATAATGGTAGCTTATCTCTGAAGAGAGAGATGTGCCGACTATGCTCATTCACAAGAAGTTGATTACAAAGAAGCTGAAAATTCCTTTTAACATAAATCATCAATGAGAAAACCCTAAACATCGAAAACCCTAACCCTAGAAGATGAAGCGCCAAAAGGTTTGTGGTCCCAATGTGGTTATTTGATACGTCAACTTCCCGGGGGCACAACTTTTTCATACAATATCCATTTGGGATGCTCGATACATCGTCGAAAAGGTCTAGTCGAGGAGTACACATTCCATTTGGCCTAACATCTGCCTTTTGTTGAGGAAAATATATGAAATGATCTTACTCAAGCATTTTCAGATCTTGCGTGGCTAAAGCAAGATAGACGGGAATATCACCCTATGTTTATAGCCATCAAAATTCGTATCCTAATTCACAAGTATTGATTACAAGTGCTTAGGTTGATTTTTTTATAAATGAAAGCTTGCTGAGAAATTCATTATTTATGTAATTTTATGAATATAACAGATGCTGAAATAAATATAGAGACAAAAGTAAAGACACCAAGTCAATATCGAAACAAATGAGACATAAAGCAATCGTTTATTTCATTCCAATTCATCAAAACAATCGTTCTCTTTACAAAATTCCCTAAGGAAGTTTTGGAGAAAAGTCAAACTTAGATGTCCCCGATGAATCATACAAAAGGACTTCTGACAGAAAGTAAAAAACTAAATTTTAAAAGTTGGATCAGCTTGCCACAAATTGCTTCCCACTCGACTCTGCACAATAGCCTTTATCAATCATGAAATTTAATTCACAAACAGACAAGTCTACACAGAATATCAAAGATAGATCAACACCTCTGAAAAACAAGTGTCTGAATGATGTAATTCAGCCCTGAATCTTGTTGTCTACAATAGGACTCTGCTATCATAAAAGAGAATTAGGCTTCCAATGAATTAAAGAATGAATGAAAACTGAAGTATCTCAACAAAACTCCAAGAGCAAGCCTTAGTATTCTTCTCCTTCTATTCTCCTCTTGTTCCTCCTTTTCCTTTTGCCTTTAAGCAATCTAGAATTGGTTGAAGTAGTTGAACTACTTCTTTAGTTAAGTTAACTAAAACTCAACCAACTTTTTAGTTAAGGGGGAAAAGTAATAAAATCATAATAAGGGTTTTTAATAAATAATAACTAGTAGGTGGGACCCCTTGCGACTCCCTTTAGTTCTTTAACAATCATAACACAACTAGTTAATCAAACAAAACATCCCTCCTCGTGACTCCCATCATCACTTTCATATTTGACAATTTATATCAATGATAATTGAAATTATTTCCAAAAATATATTACCCATATATCCAAAAATAATGTGTTGTCCAAAATTTCAGAAGTCAACTGTTCTCAACAATCAATAAATAAAAACACTTAAAATCCATATTTTCCACTATGGGAGGCAATCTTTCCCTTGTTGTTGTTGTCACCCTTTGATATCTCTGAAAATGCCTTAGGCTGTGTGGAGCCTTTAGGCCTAATCTCATTGATTACATGAGAGCAATCATCTCTCAAATGCATGCAGGAGGACACAGATATGGTAGATTCATTCGAGGGTGAGGAGGGGGCAACAACGAATTTTCCTTTGTCAGGGGCATGGTGGGCCTCGATTTTTAACCTTTTTCTTGCATGGGAAGACTGTATTGGTGAGTGGACAGGGGTAGCTTGGGCAATTTGATTAACAGGTGGAGGAGACTGTTGGGTGGACAATCTCTTGCCATCCGTCATTTTTAGGGACTTTGGGTTGCAGTGAGACATGAGGAGGCACTGGGATACCAGGGACTAGTGGGGCTTGGAAGGGAGGTCTTTCAGGCCTAGTTTGGACCACTCCTTGCCCAATCTAGTTAAAAAATCCAGCTTGAAATAGTTGGCCTAACTCTTGCAAGTCTGCATCAAAGTGTATAGAGAACCTTGGCCTTCTAGGGCCCCTGTTCCAATTTCCTCTTCCTCTGTCACCCCGACCATGGCTACCTCTGCTGAAAAATCTCATTCCTGTATGCATTATTGATGAGCAAATAGTTTCTTCAACAACCATACATGACAACTCTTTTAAATATGAAACAAACTTGGCTCAACAACATATCAGACTCATACAATCTAGACCATACAAATTGTTTAATGCTTGTTGATGAGCAGGAGGTGAACAAGGATTCTGGTATATGTGAGGGATTGTATTGAGCGAAAAGTGTTAAAATGAGGGGGAAAAGATCATGATTACTGCTCACAACATCAAACCATCAACTGTATCATAAATCAAAAGAATATATCACTGTAATTTATCCCTGTGTTATCCTTTAACTGTCATAATACAAAATTTGTCTTAACTATAATTAAATTTTAGGAGCATGGAGTGGAGAGTGAATATGAGAAGGTGAGGGGATTGTAATGTGCTAAAAGTGAAATAATGGTAGGGAAAAGAGCAAATATTGTTCGTAAAATCAATTAAGTAATCCATAAAACAGTTTTGTATTCAATACAAACGATCCAACACCAATTAAGCAATTACTATGTTTAAAAATGTTCACTACCCCACATCCAATTTCTTTAAAATTTTTCAATTAACACAGTGTATAATCATACTCAGAATAATCATGCCTTTCACCCTTCTTGTTAAAAGAATTATGTTTCTTTTCATTTCCTTCCCTTTTAATTTAAAATAAAATCAAAAGGAACACACAGTCGTATTGTTTCATCTCTGTCCAACATATATTCCTATAGAATATCAACCAATGCCCATAATTCATAATTTCCCAAATCAAACATAGACACAGGTCTTTTTCTGAGTTGAACAGACTCTTTTAAAACTTGCCCGATGCCATTCTTTTGACAATATTAATCAATTAAATTTGAAATGAAACCATACTACAAAACCCGTGCTTTATCTCTGATGGTTAAATGAAACAACATGATGCATGATATTTCCATAAACCATACACAGTAAACAACCAAGTCACAATCATCAACTTTCCAACTTGCAATAATCTCATTCGGGACAAATTAAACACACAACAACCACGAACTTCAATTGATACCACGTTGTAGGAACACACAGACCAACGCATAATGAAAAGAGGCATCCATGTGTCTGTACATTACCGTTTACTCCCAATCAACCAATTTAATAAAAAAAACGAGTTGGGTTATTGATTCAACTGTCACAACCAAAGGAGGCAGCATCTGTATACCATTTCTCATTTCCAATTACAACTTTCCAACTACCCGATCAAACAAAGATGAGACAATAATCAAAACCACTGTCAAAACCACTCAACCAACTTATGATAGTCAACAAGATACCCGACAGAGTGCGACTATTGGGTTATCAAAATCGGGCTCTATAACCATGAGCACAAGAAATAATCAAGAGTTCACTCGGTCACCAAAACACAGGGAGACTGAAGGTCGACCATATCAACAGTAGGTGGGAAACCTTCGAAACAAGAATGGTGGAACCACAAGATTTTATAAGTCTTAGCCTATAAAATAGTGTGACAGTTCAACACCAGGTAAGGTAGGCAACGATGCAGAGGAGCATAGATTTCTCATTGGACAATAACCAATACCAAGAACGCGCAGAGGCATAACCCTCATGGTTTTCCCAATAGCCAAACCAATTTATAACAATGTTGATAGAAATGCAGACCCCAAGTGTTACCAACAACCCTAAAGCATACTTATTGGCATAATGGCCACCCCATAACCAACTGTGTTGATGCCAATACCACAAAATAAGCCCACGACCAGGTGAAAAATCCACGAACATGGCTCTGGAGGATACACAATGACCAAAAAGAGTTCAAAACATACACAACAACGCCATAACAACCGAATACAACCGGGTATGGTTACAATTAATTGTGAGGAGGCGGCCAACAAGGCTAAACAGAGCGAAACCCTCCAATGAAATACCCATAACTACTTAAAACAATAGTGAGCCATCACAGTTTCCACCACACAGAACAACCAACGAAATCACAACTTCAACCATCAATTTTTCCATTTGCAAATGAATAACCACACAGTCATTCCAGAGAAAACACCCATGCGTTTGTTGAGGAAAAGATATGAAATGATCTTACTCAAGCATTTTTAGATTCTGCTTGGCTAAAGCAGAATAGATAGGAATATCACCCTATGTTTATAGCCAACAAAAATAACATCCTAACTCACAAGTATTAATTAAAAGTGTTTAGGCTAGTCTTTTATCAACAAAAAGCTTGTTGGAAATTTACTTTTTGTGTAATTTTATAAACATATCAGTTGCTGAAATAAATGTAAAGATAGAAGTAAAGTCACCAAGATGATAATCAATACATATGAGACATAAAGCAATCCTTTATTTCATTCAAATTTGCCAAAGAGTCATTTTCTTTACAAAATCTCATGCAGAGATTTTGGACCAAAGTCAAACTTAGACATCCCCGATGGAACATACAAAAGGACCTATGACAGAAAACCAAAACTGAACTCTAAAAAGCTAGATCAACTTGCCACATATTGATACCCACTTGACTATACACAATAGCCTTTGTCAGTCATGAAAACTAATTCACAAACATACAAGTTTACACAAACTATCAAAGATAGATCAACACCTCTGAAAAACAAGTGTCTGAATGATGTGATTCAACCCTGAATATTGTTCTCTACAATAAGACCCTGCTATCATAAAAGAGAATTAGGCTTGTGATGAATAATGAATGAATGAAAACTGAACTATCTCAACATAAACTCAAAGAGAAAACCTTAGTATGCTTCTGCTTCTATCCCCCCCTATGTTTCCATGACTATGGATACCTTGGCTGAAAAAACTCATTCCTGCATGCATGATTGATTAGAAAATAGTCTTTTAAATAACCATACATGACAACTCTTTTAAAAATATGAAATAGATTTTGTCTCAACAACGTATCAAAATCATGCAATCCAATCCATACAAATTGTTAAACTGCTTGTCAATGAGCAGGGGGTGAACAAAGGGTTCCGGGATATGCGAGGGGTTTGTATTGAGAAAAACATGATATGATGAGGGGGGGAAAGAACATGGTTACTACTCGATGACAACAATAATCAAATGTAATGCAAACCAAAGGAAACATCACTGTAATCCAACCAAGACACTGTCACTTCCAACTGCTTCAACACATAAATTCTCTTGATTGTAATCAATTTTAGAACAGGGAGTGAAAAATGAGTATGGGAAGGCGAGGGGGTTGTAATTAGTGGAAATCGAAGTAATGGTAGGGAAAAGAGTGATTATTGTTCATAAAATTAATTAAGTGATCCATAAAACTATTCTGTGAATAAATCAATCAATTTACTATTGTGACTTCAAAAACACTACTGTGTGTAATTCAACAATTCTGGGCATTAACTTGCTTACAATTTGAAATCAAACACTGAAGGCAGTGTCACCAAACAAGACAGTGTGCAATCCACAAATATCTGTAGGGGAGTTCTGTTCCTTTTACTTATCCAATTTACATCTTATAACAATTCTCAAATGTATAAGCAGTAACCATTTCCACTCTGTTATTATCAAAACAACCACTGTCAATACATTACTTCAATTATCAAATACAACTCAAGAGTTGTAAAAAACAATGAAGTTATACTGCCATTGCAATTGTGCTTATCATTTGTTAAAATGCATGACATTCGTTAAACATACTTAGTGGACAACCAATCCAATAATCCATAATTAAATTGCGAAAACTTTGACTCGCCATTTAAACAGACAGACAACGACCATCACTCTAACTCATGCTATGTTGTAGAAAACTCCAAAAAAATCAACACAAGTGTAATTCTGTGACTGTGCAAGCTCAATTTTCTTCGACTCAAAATAATAAAAAAGCTGGGCTATCCATCCAATTCAACGAGGCATCAATAGCAGGCCCAATTTACAAACATTGAACAAATTGCAACAGACCATGTTAGAAACTCCGTGACTATCCCTGAATTCGCAACCCCAAAAATGTCCATAGCATACACAGTGGGCAGGCATACCATAACACCACAATGCAACACTCAACCACAATAAACATTGAGTCATGCTATAGGAATGCCACTCATACCAATGTATTGAGCGTGAAAATAGTGTCAGGTTACCCATTCAATAAACACAAGGAGGCAACAATTTGAATTAACAATTCATTCTAATTAACCATGCCGAGCTTATACACTCAATAATAATACTTGCATTGACTAGATGCTAAACCAACACAATTGTAATACAATCCACTTTGGTCAAGCTAGTTAATTACTTCTGTCAACAATACATAACAACCAATAGTAAACCTGACAGGCAACAACGGTCCTCTCTGTCAACCCTCAAACTTGGGAGTCAAAGGTTTTCCCCGTGGCCAACACAGAGAGACTGAGGTCAATTCTTCTTAATGGCGAAAACCTCTGGGAGCAATGGTGTACACACAAAGAATGACACAATTTACTTCGTGGCCAGGGTGACGAATCCCATGACAGGAGAGCTATGAGCAGAGGAGCCAGGTTCCATTTGGGCTTTGTAATGACTTAGCGCATGCAGGGTATAACCCTCGTGGTTCTCTCAACCAACCAACTAACAACGCTGATAAGAAGCAGAGCTGAGAAGAAGCAACATGACCTATTGCACGACCAATAAAATCATGAACAACCCAATGCCCAAAATAATGCACAGTGTGACCAGGCATCCCAAACCCATTAAACCCCATAAAAGCCGAGATTGGGTATGGTAATATAAAATGTGTGAAGACAACCGATCACTCCAGACCAAACGAAAACCATTCAACTACACCAACAAAGAAGATAGAGAGCCTTTATGGCTGCTAACACATCAAGGTGACCAATAACGCTGTAACTTCAAACATTTTTGTAGAGAAAACCATCAAGACTTCATCCAAAAATCACGATTTCACACAATTGCCATACTTAAGGAGAACACAACCCAATACATCCGAGCCAATAACCATTTCATAACTAGAGCAGACTCATGGATGGAAAAAAAAAGACATACATGTAATCAAACACCTTAAAACTTGAGTTGGTCGAGCGGTTCCTCTCTGCAAGGAAGTCAGAGCATAACCACATCAACAAAATTGAACAATAGCCTGATTAGGGTGGCGACCAACAAAGGAGTAGGGGTGACATGCAGTAAATGGACATCACCTCCATTCACAGTGCATTAATTCCTTAGTACATGCCAATGAGCTTTCCATCAACATAATTAATCAAACCATGTATTGAAACCATCACCATTAAAACCAATAGCGTGGCCATATCACATTTCTAACTTATGCCATAAAATAATTCAACCAAGTTCCATATAATTCAACAATTCGCATAACCATTAGCATCTATTACCTTATCAAATGCACCACCAACATTCTATCCATCCAAATATACCACATGCATATTAATCATGTGACTCAATCAAATCGCATAACTATTACTTTCTAGCTAGGATTTAACCATAATTATTTAAATCTTTCATGCATTTAGTATAGCATCTAGCATAGTTCAAATTCTTCCCTTTGCATTTGTTGCATTGTTTTCATTTCTTTCCAATTGCTTGTATGTGTTATTGCTTTTTTTCCAACTGCCTTTTATGCACTGTTACTAACATGTTTGTTGTGCAGGTGTTCCAAGAATAGATAACGGTGGTGTCAATGAATAACATAGGCCGTAGTAACATAAAGAACCAATACTTCATAAGCCCAAACCATAGCCAATAAAAACAAGATCTCATCAACCATGTAAACCGTGCCAAACATCATCACAACATCAAATATGAACAAATCTGATCTCCAATCTACAAGGGGGTCCCACCTACTAGTATTATTTAGCTTTTATAGTAATAGGCTTTAGCAACACTTTGCGGGCAATTTTCGTTGCAATTTTAATTGTCAACAATGTTTACATAGTTTCCAATCTCAGGAAAACACAAACCAACACATTACCGAGCCAACGTTCATTACATACACAGAGCGAATTCATGGATGGGAAAAAAGAAACATACCTGTAACCAATGGCTTTAAAAATGCAAGCTGGTCGAGCAGTTCCTTCCATGCATGAATCTTGTAGCTTAACCATAGCAAAACCAAATGAACAATAACCATGCTAGGGTGACAGCCTAGTGGGAGAAGTATGTAGTGACATGCATTTACTGCACATCGCTTCCATCCTCCACTCCATTCAATTTCGTAGTACACGCCAGCGAGCCAAAGCCATACCATTAATCCCATGCCATTAATTCCATGCATCAAAACTTGCACATATTGCTTGCCAATTGCGCCACCCCAATCCATATTAACCATTGCCAAAACCATACCATAACATTAACAAATGCGCCCAATATAACTCAATATAAATCGTATAGCCACTAACCATTGCTAGTTAGGACTAACACCAATTCCTTTTTATTTCATTTGCACATAGCATAACATAGTATAGTGTAGTTCCTCTTCTTGGATTTTTTTCATAAGTCTCTTTCCATTGCTCTTGTTTATTGTTGTTACTAACATGTGTCTCATGTAGATGTAACATATAATGAATCATGTTGACAATACAAAATGTAATAACAGTAAATACAAGCCATTCATAACATGGAATTTAGAGCTTAGAATAACGGAACCAACACATATAATGCATTATCCATCTGCCATTTTGTTACAAACAAACCAAGACTGCATCATCAATCATATATAATCATGTAAGCAACATCGAAATAGCAACATAAAATGTGTGATAAGACTATCTCTAAGTCTCCAGTCTATAAGGGGTCCCACCTACTAGTATTATATATCATTAGCATAGTTTAAATAATAGGCTTTAGCAATACTTTGCGGGCGAAATCCTCGTTGCGATTTTAATTGTCAACACCTTTCAATATGTGCCAGGTGCTGTTGGGCCCAAAAAATGTCGTTTAGGGCCCCAAAAAACTATAGAAAAACTGCCAAGATGTGGAACCATTTCGAATTAGTGGAAAAGGTGGGTGGCCACCAGTATCCACTTGGATCAAATGTGACCATAATCATGGAATAAACCCACTTGATAGTTGATGGGTAACAAATAGGCCCATTGAGTAGTTAAGAAGAAATAACATAATAATAAGGGGTCATTGGCATAGACCCCTAGGAATACTCATGAGAAATAATAAATACACATAAGTATTATTGTATTGGATATGGTGGATGTTAGATGTATTGTTTTGTAGCAAGTATGGTTTGTGGAATGATTCCTTCCATAAGAAGTGTTTGATGGTATTACCCTATCTTAAAAGTTCTTTCTATATTATTGTGTTCTTTATGGTATAGATGTTTGGTATTTTATGAAGATATGGGTTTAATTCCCAAGCTTAACGGTCGATCTTTCATATTTTGATATTTTATCTATCAAGGTTTACTATAAGTGGTATCAAATCTCTTTCTTGGGCACAAAGCAAATTTTTTTTTTTTTTGGACAAAATTTTGAAGGAAAAAAGAGAATGACAACATTCAGATTGATTTGTGAAACTTTTTGTATAGAATCTAAAGAAACCAACTATGTATCTGAGTTCATCTAGAAAAAACACTTGATTTAAAAAAAAATCGTCCAAGTCGGAGTTCGAGAAGTGAATTTTTAGCTAATTTAAAATCCATTGTTTTAGGGTTTTTCCAATGACGATTGCACGATTTACAGATCATATATCGTTTGATAGAGTTCACAGATTTCAGTCAAACCATTGCCAATATTTGCAAAGAGGCCATGGAATTTCATAATTGTGGTAATGATAACCAATTAGAGAAGTATTGCGGAAGTTATGATCATTTTACATTAGTCGCCTTAAACCCTAACCACACAAAGGAACTCCATTTAAAAGTAAGTTATTTCTTCAAAACCCTGGTTCTGTTTTTAGGTTTTCATGAGGAACATGTTTTTTACAAGTAAACATGACGGTCCAAGTATTGAAGAATATATAAAAGAGACAAATTCCTCGTAGACAAACCTTTGGAAAACTTGTCTCCTTGTTTATTTAAGAGGACATGTAGCCATATGGTAGAATTTGCTTAACCATGACAAGATGAAGACACTTTCAGATAAAGAATATGAAAAAGTATTTTTAGATAGGTGGTCTAATGGTGGGAAGAAGGATAAAGAGAGCACCAACAATTTGTTTTCATGTGCAAACTTCCTATTACAAGTCAGTGGATGTATTCAATAGGAAAATGTTAGTATTTCTATAAACCCTAGTAGCAAGCATAATTTCCTCAATGTTAACTTGGCTAATATAGTGTAAGTTCATGCAAAGAATATGGGTTGAGGGTGAGAATGTTCAAATTTTAACAAATTTGAAGATTACCATGGATAAACATGTATTGTATTAATATTTTCATGCTATAGATATGTACGATGTGGATATTATTTTGGGATATCCTTAGATGAACTCAGTTGGTACAATTAATACTAATGTGCAAAATAAGTTTTTGAAGCTTTGGTACAAGAAAAAGAAAATTACATTGTAGGATATTTCTTTTACTAAACAAGAAGGGCCCAAAGGGGGCACCTAAATAAGTCCTTACAAGGAAATTAATTGTAGTACCTACTAACACATCAGATGAAGAGTCTAAGGTTAAATCAAAACAAGGGCCTGCAAAAGCAGATGAAGAAAATCCCCATGAAGGGCATAAAAATGAAGAAGCTAAGGAGATAAATGACTCAAATGAAACACATGTTGAAGATCCAAATAAAGAAGAACCAATAGCTAAGGTTGTTTTATATCACCACCCACACCACCCAGAGAAACAAAAGTCGTCAAGGCAAGGGCATGAGTGTTAACAAACTTACCATGGATCAACATGGAACCAAAAAGGAAACCGGTATGGAGGCACATGGAGGACTAAAAACAATGCATGGAGGTATAGATTAGCACAAAGAAGACATGGAACCCAAGGAGAAACCAAAATCGAGATTGAGGAGGAAAGGCGATACCTGTACCCCATATCGACATTTCACTAGGATGGATGGATGCTTTATCATGGTACCATTTCACTACATTGCTTAGAAAGTTATATTATATGGCTTCCTCACATGTTTTGAGGACAAAATATGGAAAGGAGGATGTAATGTAATATACCTAGGGAGGATAATATGGGGTACCTACCGAGATACCCAAGGGGATAATGAATCTAATGTGGCCATAATCATGTAATAGGCCCTCTCAGTAGTTGATGTATAATAAATAGGCCCATTAGGTAGTCAAGAGGAAATAATAATAATAAAGGGTAGTTGGAATAGACCCCTAGGAATATTGTCAACACAAACCTTTCTAGGCACGTGATTACACTAATGGGTGGATCTGAAATCCAACATGATCTGCATGAAGAAATTATCATGGATTTGGTTATTCATGCCCTAACTCAACCATCTGGGATTTTAGTTTAAATGCAAGCAATGAAAATTCCATTTGACCTTTCAATTTGCTTTCAAAGTCCAAGCCCGAGGTTTATTTAAAGTCATTTTTGTCTAAATATTCATAGATTATGGAGATATATGAACTTTTTCTCTATTGTTTAAGAGTCAAATGTGTTACTAAGATAATATGAATATGATTTTGTAGCAATCCATGTGTCTGCTACAAACATGAGGCTCCCATGCGTCACAATGAGCGATAATGACTAACAAATTGTCAATCAAGTGGAATTGTAATGTGGGCTTACATAATCATTGTACTCATTAACATGGGGTCTGGGACTCAATGCATTGCATGTGGAGTCACAAACTTGGTAGTGGTTATGTACAACGAAGATTAGTTGAACTTGTACTTTAGGGGTGGAAATAGACAACTTCAGCTCCGTAGGTACTAGCTAGGGTTTCCACAGGTAGTTGATTGAGAATACTTTGGAACATAGTGACAAGGACAAGAGTTGAGTTGGCACATAATGTTTGGTGATGATGGAAGATAAAGAAATGGATTACTCAGTCGATTCGATAAAGGGATAACTGATATGATCTACCTCGAGACTTAGCCAACTTAGCATTCCAGCTGAGCCAAGGAGGAGATGTTCAAAAGGGTCACTCCCACTAGAGGAGGACACGTTGACAACCTTAGGTGAGTTAGCTTGGGGAATAACCACTAGTGGCATTCGAAGGGATTTGTGTTCAGAGGTGTAGATGAAGGGGAGATATTGAGTGTTCCCCGAGGACCTTAATGGCGTACTTGCTATCCCTCTGATGATATATGAAGGGAATGATTTGCACAACCTTAGACATGCCTTCTCTAGTTTTGACAACAATGGAGTCATTAAGGATAATTGTGACGTAGACATGGTGTTTATCCCACCATAAGCATACTATGGGGATGTTGAATTTCATCGTTGCAAATTTTTAGGGTTTTCTACCAAATGGCAGGACACATGGTTTATTAGCAAGAACCTAGAATTTAACCTAATGAGTAGCTCATCCATGGTGGATGTAGGGAGCCATGGGAAACCCTTGTTGGAGGAGAACTTAGGATAAAAGTATACCATTCACACCACTTTGGAATAATAATAAATTATTATTCCCAAGGACTTAAGTCCTTAAGCTTAGCCCCTCTTTCCAACCTTTCAGCCCCCTTNCTACATGCACTCCATCAAGTATGCGTTCCGTTTTCCAAGAACTTAGGATAAAAGTATACCTTTCACACCACTTTGGAATAATAATAAAATATTATCTCAAGGACTTAAGCCCCTAAGCTTAGCCCCTCTTTCCAACCTTTCAGCCCCCTTTCCCTTACCCACCTTGTGGAAGCTTAGTCCCCCATCACTCTTTCTTCGTGGTCGGTCTGTATGCAACAATGTTTAATCTTTATTAATGTTCTGTATAATTACATATACAAAAATAGGCTCCTGGCCTTTAACACTTAGGCTCTCCGGCCTAATAAACACATAAGCCCACCAACTTATCAATACTCGGCTCACCAGCCTACAAAACATGATTACAATTCATAATTACAACTGGGGCTCTACCGAGGGATATTACAATGCTAGAATGGCCCAAGTGGGCATTTTACCAATGTGGGTCTAAATAACAAGACTGCCACTAGTATTATGGTATAAGGATGTGTTCAAAGAAATCCGGAACTCCATCAATACATTTTATGAAGTTCATTTATCTTTCTGAGATACAGGGTTCTTTATGATGGCAAGAATACTCGTGGGTCTCGAAACTAGTAAAGGATTGGAAGAGGAATCGGTTATCAAGAAAGATGAATATTGTTTTCAACTAAATCTCGATTACAAAGGCATACCCTTCATATCTAGGCGATGCCATAGCTATGGGCTCCTCATAGTGAACTACAATTACCCTAATCAAAGGAAGGAGCAATCTCAATGAAAGTAGCCACAAATTTTAGGAGTGGAATTATCATAATTCCCTCAAACAATTAGAAGGACATAAGTCATCAAGGAAAAGAGGCAAACAAAAGGTATTGTTGGCAAGCTAGTGGCACCAATTGATTAGCGCTTGGCCTCGGGTCTACATAAGGAATAGATCCTGGATGATGTTAGTTACAACAAGGACCGCAGACCTCTCATAGGTAAGTCCTCTCAGTTACATTCCCCTTATAAAAGTAAATCTTCAAAAAATCTAATTTTTGAAACTTGGGGGTTAGAGGTAGATACAAAGGGTTTAGAGTTC